>JAYMTA010001877.1:0-18380 GCA_036897625.1 Pelargonium cotyledonis | reverse complement strand
ATTTTTTTTGAGTTTAAAGGATTTTGCCAAAACGACGTCGTTTTGGCCATGTCATGCGTTAGTTCACATGGCATGATGACGTGGCATATTTTGATGGCGTGGTATGTCAAGGTGGAAGGTTGGCTAACGTGGCGGTCTCCAACCGGCTATCACAAGTCATTTAGAATTTTTTTAAAAAAATGAAAAATTAAAGGTCTAATACTATAAAAAATCCTAATTAAAGGACAAATTCAAAAAACTGGTAAGTCCAAGGGTGCAAGAGCATTTTACCCTTATCGTTATCACTGACGCTCCCGGAAGCAACCTAACCAAGCTACTCCGGCCGCCGCACCTACTCCGTCGCAGTTCAGTTTCACCAACCACTGGGCAGTATCGTAATTTCGCAAACAAAACCAGTCAACTATTTTTATTTTTTGCATTCAAATTAATCGAATTAAAAAATTGAAATGAATCTTGGCTGCAGCACAAGATCTCGCTCGCTCTGCTACGCCGTTACGTCATCTCTTCCCAAACCGTCCCCAGGAAAGTTTTTGTTTCCTTGGATTTCACATTCAATTTGCTCCTTCTCACACTCCAGGTTCAGAAGTTGGAGTCCACGCTCCTCCAAAATGGCTCCCCCGATCCTTTCTCTGGCCTTGCCTTCGGAGACCGGTCGAGTTCTCAGCATTCAGTCTCACACTGTTCAGGTATGGTTCCTTTTCTTCTTTTGGTTCGATTGTTGGTCCTCTGTTTGGGTTGCTGTGTCAAAATGATTAGAAAATCATCCGTTTAGTATCAGAGCTTTGACAGTACAGGAGATTATGAATTCGTTTACTTTGTCTCTAATTTATGATTATGTGTTCCATCTCTGTTCAGTTCCTTTTGTTAATCTGAATTTCATGATTGCTTTAGGCTTTGTGCTTCATCTTATGGATGATGGAAATAAATGCACATTGGCTTCTCTATAACAATGATAATGTCAAGATCTATTAATTTATATTCCCAGGATGTTAATAATTGTTGCGCTAGTAGTAGTGTTTAACTATGTGTGTCTTGTTGCACCTCGAGCTAGAAAAGAGTAAGCAAAAAATTATCTGCTTGATATGTTTAACAGCACCAAAAGATCAAATAGTTTATTTTGGCTTTATTTTAAGGTACTTTATTTATGTGGTTAAAATGTCCTTCACTTTTGATAACTTTATTCATTCAATTTGGAAGAATTTTATATGATTTGGAATCCAGGTGACATTTCAATCGTATGTATGGTAGATATATTTTGATCATAACAACTCTACTTTTATCTACTAATTTAGGGATATGTTGGCAATAAATCAGCGGTATTTCCTCTCCAATTATTGGGATTTGATGTGGATCCAGTCAATTCAGTGCAGTTCTCTAACCATACAGGCAAGCTGCTTCTATTACTTCACTCAAAACAGTCTCAAAACACTGAGGCCTGATAGTATATGGTGCGATGTCATCTGTCAATCTGTATAGTTTCAGGCGTGTTACCCTTGATGAAGTGTAGATCAGATTGTGGTTTAATAAACATGATGGAAACCATGCAGGGTACCCGAGTTTTAAGGGCCAGGTTTTGAATGGAGAGCAGCTATGGGATTTAATTGAAGGCCTTGAAGCAAATAATTTATTATACTACACTCATTTATTAACAGGTATATTAAATTCAGTTGCTCTACACCATTTGTTTTGTTTGTGAAAATGTGGCTTTCTACTAATCTACTTTGTTTTTCATTTAAACTTCATGTCTCTTGTTGATTGCTAAGTCTTTATGGGAAAGGAAGAAATTTTATGAAACAGTAATGATTCTTTGATCTGTTGAGTAATATACTAGTCTTTATCTTTTGGATGACATTATATAATTATAAATATGGTGTTTGCTGTTAGTATCCTCATATCCAATACTATTGACTCAAATCTCTAATAGGTCTGTACATTTCCCCAGATTCTTCAATTGAGGGTTGTCACTTGTCACTTGTAACTTGTCATATCACTGAACATCAATATTTAACATATCTAACAGCTGCTTACTTTCCCTGCACTTTAGCCATTATATAAAATGATAGAATCAGACGAAAAAACGGTTTTGGCTAAAAATTTTAAGTTGGAATATTTTCTACTTGGGAAAAAAGTTAGCAGTATCTGAAAATGAAATAATGAGTACTATACTTGAAAATCAGTTTTTATTATTATTATTTTTTATTTGATAGTTTTGTAAACCCTCTCCCCCAAGGTTCGGAATAGTATGTGGAAGTTATACCTCAGCTCTCATTTTGTTGTTGTTGTTATTTGATGTTTTACTGTTCATTTTATTTATTTTGGTTCTCATTGGTGTTTTTACAGGATATATTGGTTCAGTTTCATTTTTGAATACTGTATTGCAAGTCGTCAAGAAGCTCCGCTCTATAAATCCAAAACTTACATATGGTTGGCAAATATTTTCATTTTGCAAAAGTTTTCACCCTTTATTATAAAAGACACGGTTTGAATTTTCTTCTTCTTTAGATAATTTGGTGACATAAATTATTTGACCTCATTATGCCTTCTTTTATAAAGGCTTTCAATTTATTGGTTTATTGCAATGAAGCACTGATACGAGTTAACATAATATTGCAATATGAACATTGTGATTCAATTGTACAACATATTATGTGAATATAGGGTCTCATAAGACCGTAATAATTCCCCATCTATTTATTTTACATAGTATATAGATGCCTAATTTCTACCAACAAGTCTTCATCTAAAAATACAGTAAAAGGTAGCTAAACACAATATGAACTGGATAAAATCAAGATATTTTAAAACTGTAAAAGATATTTGATGAGCCTTTTTTACTAAGTGAAAGAAGCCTAGCAACCAAACTTGTCTTCTGAGTCAAGTACTTTGGTAGGAGGTTGAGTCTTGGACTCTTGGTCTTTTGTGAGTAGCTCAACTGTTACTCAGAGTTTCACTAAGTATGAATGTAGGTCATAGTTGGGAGGTCGTATATAAAGTGGCCATTTAGAGTGGTGGTTTTGATGAGAGATTAAGGGAGGTAAAGGTGAAAGCTCCTAAAACGATACTTGGAGTTAGCCAACATTGAGATAGAATGAGGTGAAACAGTCCGAGATCAAAATAAGGTTGTGGTGAGGAGTAGAAGTATGGTTTTGTTCACGTCTCAAAATTTGTATTCATGATTCAAAATAGAGCTGAGATCTCTTAAGAGGATGTTTGGAGATCTCAAATGAGGAGGTGAGGAGCATAAAAGATCTCTAAAAAGGTCCCCATATTTAGCTGAAATTGGTGTATAGGTGTGTACTCAAAATTGAGCTAGAGGAATTGTTGGAGGTGCTGACCACAGGTGTGGAGTGGGAGCTCTCGGTCATGGCTAGCACTCATTTGAGTGCTTAATTTGATGCTCAGTTTAGCGCTGACCACGGGCATGTCCATTGCCCTTCAAGCGTGGTGCATATCTCCCTCAGGTGTGATACTGGCCTTCATGGCCATGTTGGCTTCTTGAATTCGTTCCTTGACTTTTCTTGTTTCTGATTTATTTTCTTGGCCCTTGCTTCAATGCCTCAGAAATTTTTTCCTACTTCCTAGCTAATTGGGTTAGCACAAATTCTCCGTAGTCCAGTCTTGGACCTTTTTTTTTTTGTCCAGGTTCAAATCCGACTTGCAATTTATGAATGTCGGGTCATTATTTGGAGTCCAGAATGTGTCTTTTTCCGTGTGACCAATCTTATTATGATATTATATGCATTATCAATATTATTTTCCAAGTATTGTCCAAATATTCTATATACACCTAAATTTGGTGTGCTAATTGACTTTCATTTTAAGATTACAATTAGCAAAAGAAAAAACAATTTGTATCCATACATGATGATTATCTACCAAGGTATATCACACCCACTTTTTTATGCATCACATGCTTATTAATTGCATATGGTGTATCCATATATTGGATACTGATACTTCAAAGGTTTTAAAATATCAAACAGATTTTTTGGTATGCTAAGTGTACGCAAATTGAGTTCAGTTTTCAGCCAAATAATTTTATCTAAATATTTATAGAAACATTAAGGAGACAGAGGCTGATCGATTTAAGGTATAATCTATGCACTTCGTCTTTTTCAATATGTGTGTGTGTGTGTCTGAAGTATTTTTATTGAAACTTGGACAATATTGATTGATAAAATAAGCCTTTTCATCTCGCCCATCTGAAGAGAAGAGTATATTTATCTACATTCTCACTAAAATATGGCTTTCTTTGTTTAGTTTGTGATCCAGTTATGGGTGATGAAGGCAAGCTTTATGTCCCTCAAGAATTGGTATCAGTATATCGTGAGAAGGTGAGCAGTAGGAAACTAGGAATGATGTCTGTAGATTATGGTTTTTTGCATGTCATATTATATTTTAAGATGTATATATAGCATGTGTTTCTATCAAAATTATATCTATAACCATTCTTGAGGTTTTAGGAACAGCTAAGTCCTAAATACTACAGTTTCATTATATGACCATGAAAAATCTCATATATGCAAGGATTTCTTAGCTTTTATTAAATCTGATATTTTAGTTTGAACTTTGGTAAACACTGTTGTGATTAGGTTGTACCTGTGGCTTCAATGTTAACTCCTAATCAGTTTGAAGCAGAGCATATGACTGGGTTGAGGTAGTAGTGGTTACCATTCAACATAATTTGTTAAGCATACCTTGTTCATTATACATTCTTAAAGATTGATGCCTTGGTTGTTCTTACAGTTCAAAAGACGAATGTGTTTTTTTTTTTTTGCCCTTTGTTGAATGTTAAAAAAAAACACACACAGATTGATGAATTAATGGTATTCTTTCATATAATTGTTATCACTGTCGACCTATATACTTTTGTACTTTAGCACAGCTTGAATCTCCCTGCATGCAGTTACTGTTCTTGATAGAACTGTATTCTTCTTTTTGTTGTTTTCCTTGTGAATAAAATAATACTTCTGTTCAACTATGTTTTTTTAATTGTGCGTCCTTTTTTCTATACTTTTGAGAGTAAACTAGACAGGAATAATGCTCCAAAGACATTGGGTCTCATACCCAGCATTTAGTGGGAGATGAATACTAATATTTCTTTTATGGTTTATCAATTGTAGTAATATGTAGCATATCTCTAACAGATTTGATGTCATTCAGTTTTCATAGGTAGCTTTTGGTTTTATTCATCTGCAGCTATTCTGAGGTTTAAACTGCTAAAGAATTTTGTAATTTGACTGTTATTATGCAGTATAAATAATATGTGGTATCCATAGCTCTTTGCATCCTGACAAAATAATTTGTTACAGGATTCAGTCTGAGAAAGATGGCCGGGAAGCTTGCAACATTCTTCACTCTGCTGGACCTTCAAAGGTTTTATTGTACCTTCTATCTTGAACATTTTGATTTTTGAAATGCTTATCTGTTTGCAACTTGTTAGCTTGATGTAACGGGTCGAATGAGTTTATCAGCTATCTGTCTGACACTTATGCAATAAACACAAAATTTGTTAAAGGAAGCCTTAAAGAAAATGAGTCATAAATGTTTGGAAAGGAAATAAGACCTTGGTTTAGAAAAATAGAATATCTTGATTACAAAGTGTTTTAGTACATAGGATAGGTGAATGCCTTTGATGAGTTTTGATGGTACAAATGACATTAGACCCCTATTTATACTACTACATCAACACCCACCTAGGAACTCTCTAAAATTCTTTATAGGCGTTATTTTTAACAGTTACTACATATGTAATCTAAAAGAATCTCCACATAATTTTAATCTTCATAGTATTTTGAATCTTCTAGAATAATCTTTGACACTACTAGCCATTTCTTTGTCATGTCATGTACGACCCTTTTGTTTTGACCAAACTGATTGCCTATTGTGGATATTGGATATGATTGTCACATGTGTTGGGCTTCTAATGAGTAATGACCAACCATTCTTTTGTTCCATGACTTTCTACTCCACCCAGTCCTCTCGTGCAGGATGCATATCGCCTGAAGTTGTCTATGAAATCTATCCCTCACATAACTCTGTGGTCATCAACTTCTGCGACTAAGAAGTTCATCCTGCTGTGTCATCTTCTAAAGTGCACTTCCACATTTTTTCGCAATTCTATGTGCGGACAATGAATTTCTATTGCGAAAAACATGGCACTTGCTAAGTCTGTCTCTATCTTGCCGTTGTAATTCATTTGTTGCCTATGGACTTAATTTATCAATGAATCCATACAACATGTACTTAAGTAAAGAGTTAATCCACTTGCTGCCCATTGTGCACATGACTATCACATGTGTTGGGCTTCTAATACCCACCATCATTTGAAACCTTCTAGCCACTTTCATATCTGTGCACTCCACAGTTTTGCCTTTCAGAGAGGATTTTCGTATCACATTTCTTTCAGCCCGAGACTTTAAGGTGTTGCTTAATTTGCACATCATGAAAGGCTTCATGTGTTTGTTGATTTCCTGGCTAAACATAATTTGAAGATCCGATTGTGTTAACAGTATAGTGGTTATTTGGTACCATAATATGTTAAGGAGGACTGATAAGAAAGTGATACATAATCGATAAATAATCTAAGATCTAAAACCAGAAACGTTCATGTTTATTAAATTTAACTATGAACAATATGTTCAGTCTCTGGGAAATAAAATACTAAAATCGGTAACACTCTTTTATTTATTATGTATCATAATGGTGATTTATGTACATAATTGGTTTATTCCTTCAATTAGCGGGATCACAATTATACATTTAAGAGTGACAGATATAGCAGCCATATATTTGGAAATGTCACACACATAAGTATCCTTGGATGTTCTCAGGATCATCTTTCAATATGGTATTTTAATATTTTTCATTATCATAATGGTATGTCTCCACTACAAAAGAAAGCTTAGGACTTGGCATTATGCTACAAGACTTTCTTTAATGTATGGTTCCTATGGAGATACAAGCTTTGTTTGCAATCATATGCACTTATGAGTCACCTTTAATTGTAAATTTGAATTCAAATTGTAAAGGTCACGCAAATATGAGATGATATAAATACAGCTTAGGAAACAAAACCTAAATGTTAATTTATTGGACAATGGATATCATGAATCCTTATACTATCAGGTAGATTCGTTATAAAAGTGCTAATATTACTTTAATTTAAAGTGCATAAGTATAGCTTCTCTTTTAGTGGATAAGTGTCTCAGCATCCTTTGTTTTGGTCCAGAACCTTCTCTCTCTCTCTCTCTCTCTCTCAAGCACACACACACAAATTTTGTTTTGAAATAGTCCAAGCTTTAACTTTTGATAAATTTCAGGTTGTTCTTACAAGCATAAACATAGAAGGCAATCTTCTCCTCATTGGTAGTCATCAAAAGGAAAAGGTGGGCATTTTAATTGTATGATACGAAGTTGTATTGTAGTTATGATATACTAACTGTGTTAGACTTGGTGAATCCAGAATATATAACTAAGTTGCATAATATGCGATGCTGTTACCACATTCCACTTATTGCCATTTGCCATATAGATTTTACTATCACTACTTGATTACTATCAGCTCTATAATGATCTTGAGTTCTGATTACTCGAATGTGTTTCTTGGGTTCCTCATGGTCCATTTCACAATTCACTGCCATTACCTCTTTTTAATCTCATAATTTCAAATGGTGTGAGCTTGTTTGCTTATCATGGTAAAGTATTTTGTTCTGACTTAGATGCTTGAATGTTATAGGGTCACTCTCCAGATCAATTCAAGATTGTGATTCCCAAAATTCCTGCATATTTCACTGTAAGCAAACTTTCAATGTTAATCCTTTTATTTGCTGTTTGTGTGGTGCACTGCTGTACTGGTGATCAGACTAACATGTAACCAAAAATCAGTTTTTAGCTCGAACCTTTTTATTACTCCACCCCTGTTCTTGTAACCCGGGCCCCGGCTGTTCCAAGCCTGGTAAAGGAGGGTTGCGGCAAGTTGACTGAAAAAGTGAATCTTTGTCAATTCTCATGTGCATAAAATATATTTTTAAATGATAATTGCATAATTTAACAGTCTGATGTTGGAGATAGTTCAACTGGGGCCCATATGATAAAGATTCTCATATTTCTTTATTGGATACTATAATGAACTGATTTGGGGCAATACAATTTCTAGTTATAGGTATACTTTGAGTTATGTAAATTGCATAAGAATTGTGATTTCCTGAATGTCATACTCAATGTTTGGAAGATTCAGTTGGTAGCTACTGATAAAATAACCTCATAAGATTAGATTCATCCAACTGATTCTTTAAATGTCAAGATGAAATCATATATTGTACAATCCATTTCCTGGATTTTGTTCATATTACACAACAGATGCACCAATTAATAAGCTCAAACTTAATGTCTTAATACTTGTATGCTTGTAGGGAACAGGAGATCTAACAACTGCACTGCTACTTGGATGGAGCAATGTAACGCCTCTATTTTGCATTCTTACTTTTGCTGACTTCTGAAGTCTTGCCACTAAACTTTTTAATTTTCTTATTATGTTTGTACTTCCTGCCGACTAGAAATATCCTGAAAACCTTGACAAGGCAGCTGAGCTAGCGGTCTCAAGCTTGCAGGTATTCCTTCTGGCATTTCTTGTACTTTTAAGTTGCTAGAATGATATAGTGCCTTCCAGTTCCTTGCATCTTTCTCTGGCATCTCTTCCGGAAACAGCCTAGAAAGCTGGGATTGATAGCATCAAGTTAATCCTTTGTTCAAGCAAAATCTCCAACCCTTGTGCATTTTTTTACTTGATTTTTTCCAAATTGGTCCTTTTGGTTTGGGCTAGAATCTCTGCCGAACCTTTCTAGTAATCAATTTTTTCATCTTAAACACTTCTGGCTTTCAAGACTTTAGGTCCTAGTGATTTGACTTGTTTGATCTATGATCACAAACTTTTCCTTGTAAAAGAGAAAAAAGAGCTATTCATTGCAGTCTCCAAATATAATTTAGTAATGGATGAGATTATTTGCAATGGTTGCAGGCACTTCTACACAGGACAGTGAATGACTACAAGCAAGCTGGATTCGACCCAGAAACTAGCAGTTTGGAAATTCGATTGATTCAGAGCCAAGACGACATTCGCAAACCAGACGTTAAATATCGAGCAGAAAAATACACCTAAATCTATATGAGCAAACATGATTGTAATCTACTTTCCATAGGGATATGTTTGCATAAAAAGGAGAAAATGTGATTTCAATTCCTCTCTCCTTTTGTGATTGTGACACTGAAAGCAGACAAATATAGTACAATGTAAAGAAATAATTGGAATAAGCAGGCTGAATGTTTTTATTCTCATTCATATCACTTTTCCTGAAAAATATTATTATTCCGAGTCATACGAAGGCTGATGAAACTGCAAACTATGAAAATAAGAAAACTATTCAGAAACCGAATCTCTCGGGGCCTCAGATTCTTTTACGTCCACAGTGAAGCTATATTCCTGGTCAAAACCCAAATAAGAATCACACATGAAATATAGAGTATATGATCTCTTTCCAGCTTCTAATGGAGCGCTGAATTCAAGCTTCACCTTCAATTTTCTTTGCACAAAAACTTTCTTGATTGCAAGAAGCTTATCACTTTCTGTGTCACCAACTACCAACCACCACCCTTCTTTTTTAGCCTCTGGAAACCTTGGGGCATAAACAGAGCCCACCTCTGACCTCCCTTCCATATCCCTCTCTAGAACGACTTGCAAAATTACAGTTTCTCCACCAATCACATTGTCTCGGTTCATCACCTCGTGGACGATATCAACATCTGGATAATGCTTACAAAAGTTTGCGACATCCACGAGCTCCATATCCGACATCTGCAAAAGCTCCCTTCTCTTAGCATCTTCCATCTCTATTAGATCGAAAACATTATCTATGCTCTTTTCAGGGTTCTCTCGGCATCTCTTGACCATATCATTCGTCGTGTGTGGAACCTGCAAGAGAACAGAGTCTCGTTCCCACATTCCTTTGGGTCACCATTTGGCTCACTTCCATTGCAGCAAGTGCAGAGCTGAGACACTCGTTGCTAGTTATCACATCGACCATTGCTTGAAGCAATCGATTGGTTAAAAGCAGAACTAGTCGCTGATCGGATGCAAGTTCATCATCACCAACCCATTGCCTTGAAAAGTGGGCTTGTAGCAGAACATTCGCCTTTACATGAGGGTTCATGGATCCAAGACTCTCGGGGGAAAACCTCTGGTGATTACTCAACCTCTGCACAAACTTCTCCTCCTCCCTGGATCGAATAGGAAGCTCTGCGTACTCCGAAGCAGAGGTGAGAATCTCCAGGAGAAGCTTCAATTTCGTCTTCGAAGCAACTGTGTTAAAACGTTCTACGGTAGTGCAACTCACATGATAATAAGCTGCTATCCTCCCTAGGTTAGAAGGAGAAATAGTATTGTCATCGTTGATTACAAGAAACTTACTTGCTTCCAAATCCCAAAGTGTTCTCTACAAGCTCAGAGAGATGATCCGATAGATGCCTATGAGTGACTCCTTGAAGATTATAGTAATTTGGATTTTGGGTAAGCCTCCTGTACATGAATGTCCATGTTAGGTAATCCACTGCATCTTGCTTGCTTTTGATGACTCCAACAGCAACTTCTGCGTTCAGATGGTCGTGTAGGAAGACTGCAAATGGCTTTTAATAGGCAATGGTTCATGTAAGAATTTTTTGTAGTACTCTTTCTGGGGTGCGTGACAGAGGACGATAAATTTGCCGGAGCCATCCAGAAGAGGTCTACCTGCTCGACCCATCATTTGCAATATATCAGTTAGCTTGTAATCCGTAGAAGCGTTTTTATGCATTTGCTCGTCATAGTATTGTGTCCCCATGATGACAACTAGCTTCACAGACAGAGTCATCTCCCAGCACATGGAACTGGGAAGTATACAAATTTGAATCCACCCAGCACGGAATAACTTCAATACAACTTCTCGATCCTAGCTGGTTAAACCCTCGTGTAGATATCCGATGCCATGAGATAATGTAGCTCTCAGAATTGGCTCCTTGATATTGTCAATGAAAGGCTCAAGCTCCTCTAGAGACTTTAAACGGAAGGTTGATTTCTTACCACCATCTGCATTTGAGTACATCATGAAATCCACAGCAGTTAGTTGGGCACGCTTTCCTGTTGGAACAAAAACAATAGCGGGTTTCCCATTCTCAGCGTGTCGGACAACTCCTGTGTATGCTTTCTTTGTCATTACCTGCATTCTTCCATAAAAATCAGCGACATCCACAGCTTGAAAGTGTATTTCAAGAGGCACAAAATGGGAAGCTGGGGAGACATTGAACATTCCACGAGAAGTGGCTCCAATCCATTCTCCAAGATCCTTTCCATTGGCAAGAGAAGTTGATAGAGCCACGATACGGATTTTGTTTTCTCTCTGGCTTGCAAGATATCTCATCCTACAGATTATTACCTCCAAAACAGGACCGGCCTGGCCCTCAATCAAGTGGAGTTCATCAATGATGAACAGACTAACCCGCTGAAGACACTTTCTCTCTGTTTCCAGTGGAGTGATACAGCATCCCATTTCTCAGGGGTGCTAATGATTATTTGGCCTTTCTCGAGCAATTTCAAATCAGTAGAAATTTCTCCGGTTAATTTAAATACCTGAAGCCCAAGACCTCTTCCGAACTTTCTTTCCCAATCACAATATCGCTCCCTACCAAGAGCTTCTATTGGAGCAATATAGACAGCACACATTACGTTCTCTGGTCCTTTTTGGTGATTCCTCAATAAAGCGAACTCTGCACAGGCAGTCTTACCACTGCCAGTTGGAGCTGCAACCAAGACGTTGTCATCTGTGTTATACAAGATGAAGAAAACCTGAGTTTGAACAGGATTGAAGTGCTTAAATTCTTGATAAAAAGCTTCATATGATGGATTCCTCACTGCAGTTTCCGGTAGCGGTTGCAAGTCTAACAACTCAGTTGGTGGAGGGTACTTTTCTGGTAAAATAAGATACTTGAAAGATACGGGTAAGACTGTCTGCGAGCCCAACCATCTGTCGGACATTACATGAATGAAGTATTGAGGAGGCAGTGGTTCAGAGATTGGCACTGTAAAATTCAAAGTGTGATCTTCACCAATGTGCTGCTTTTTCAGAATGAAGTATTCGTGATGGAGAATATATTCTCCATTGCTGTCTTCCACGATAATCCAAAACGGCTCCCCAAGTCCATGGACCTTGTCCTCCCACTGGAAGTCTGGTGTAACTGTGAGTTCAACTTTTAAAATAGGACGAGTAATTGGCCAATTTAAGCTTCGGAAACTGGTGGGTAAGCTTGTGAAGTGTTCTCCCCATTTTGGGTAGATGAATGAGCTCCCCAATCTCATGTGGGGAGAGATCATAATATCTTTCCCAAGCCAAATTTTTCTTCTCCAACTTGATCAAAATTTCAGGTGGAATGTCCGTGAATTGGCGAAGAGGTGTTTGAACAGTCCACATCCTCTTGTTAACCATTTTACATAAAGTCAGAGCTCTCTCAGCTACTCGCGCCCATCCTCTTTTTAAGACAATCTCAAAAAGAGCTCGCAAAAGACGACCAGCATTCTGAAAAAATACAATAAAAGCAAGTAAGCAACAACAACAAAAAGTTAAGTAACTTACAGACAATAAAGCAAACAAATGTCCTAATAAGAAAAAACAATCTGAAGCAACAAAAGTAACAGGTGATAATAAACCAAGTCTAACAAACCTGAGTTACGAACACCATATCAGACGTCAGTGAAAGCCCTTCAAGTTTCAGTTTTGAGATATATGATTGAAGCAAAACATTAATCTTGGCAGCAGGGTCTTCTAGGCTTTCCTTGATTGGAATAGGAACAAGTGATAAGAGTTTTGCTAGTTCCATTTTCTCATCTGGTCTTACTGTCACATATTTGAACTCTTCACTGAGGCAGAATAGTTGAGAAAGCTCAATATCACCCATTGTTGGCTTCAAATGCTCATTAAATGTGGATATGGTCCCATGAGTTATATAGTAGTAGCTAGCAATCCGGCCCAGATCGGTCGCCTGAAAAAGTCCAGTTTGCTTATCATATTTCACCAGATTAATCTTGTCCAAGGTGGTTGCAGCAGAATGAATCTGCAAAAGAATCATAAAAAAAAATGAGATTCCATTCCATACACACTGGTAGCTAATTATAAGAAAGAAACAACATACAGTCGTAACAAAAATCAAAAGAGCAATATTCTTTTTCAGAAAGAATTTCCATGGGTAACATCAATCAGGGAAAAATAAATCTCTAGAATAAATTATAACCTACAAATAAGAATCAAACAAACGATAGCTCAGGATCAAGACAAGTCTAGTATGGATTACCCCGAGAAATAGAGCCATTACACCATAAAAGACACATTGGAACATAAAAGGATCATCGCTTATATCAGACATCAATACAATTATTAATGCTGGTTTCTGTCCATTTCATCAGAGATGGAGAGATTACCAGAATATGATGCTATTACACAGAAAAAGAATATTTACTCAATCAGTAGAATGAACCTTTAAGAAATCACCAATTGCAGGATTCTCAAATCCGAACTCAAAGAAAAAGAAAAAAAAAACAAGAAACTGTTATAGTATTTAGAAATTAACTCATAATCAAGGAAGAGGGATATTACCTTTTTTTATCGTCTAGATTTTTATTTATTTGTTTAGTATCATGTAGCAGGCCTTTTACTTACCCAAAAAAAAAAAAGATTGTCATACCAATCGCGGCCTATGACTCTTACCTCCCCAATTATAGTTTCAAATATATATTGACAGGAAATTTTAAGATTGATTATACAATCAAAAGACTCCTTTTATCGCTGAAAATTTCAATTTCGAATCCTTTTGCCGTCAAAACTTGTACTAAGATTTTTAGAAAATCTCAATTTACAATTATGTTCAATCTTATGAGACGTATAAATGCAATTAATAAAATCAATTTTATCAACCAAAAGTATGCGGTGTATAATTCCTTCACATACTGGAAAGGAATAGTCATCTAACAAAATACCAGTCACCAAATAAGCACATAGATCACATAGCAACAAGACAATATCAAACAAGAATGATATACTAAAAGTTAGATGCTTACCAAATCAGCATTCCTCTCCATCAACACATCAACTTTACTCAGAACATCTGGTGCTATACCGTAGAGAGTTGGATTCTTTATCATGCGGACATACAAATATGTATACTGGATCCAGTTGCAAGCTTCTTTGGCATCTTGAACAGTTCCAAGAACAATTTCAGCATTCAACTGATCGGCTAGTCTTGAAACAAACTGACTTTCAATGTGAAGCTGTTCATTCATGAGAGAAAGGTATTTCCATATATGGCTAGAATCAGTGAGGACAACCCCTTCCCCATACGAGTCATACTGAGGCCTTCCTGCACGACCCAGCATCTGCATAATGTCCAGAGGACTTAGCTCAGTCCACGCCCCTTCCTCTGGATTGTAAACCTCTGTCCCTTTAATAATAACAGTGTGTGCGGGCAAGTTGACACCCCAAGCAAGAGTTGCTGTTGAGACCAACAATGAAACATGCCCACTAGCAAAAAGATTCTCAACAAGTAGACGGTCACTCCTTGCCATTCCTGCATGATGAATGGCAAAACCATATGGCAATAGATTTTTAAGATCATTGCTCTTGATCAGTTCAACATGGGTGCGAAGTAACTCACAACTAGGGCCATCCTCCCTCAAAAATGTACCAAGAGTGTCATTTGCAATAGCTGTGTCTCGTTTTGAATAAGCTGTTTTTGCCGTGTCTTTCCTTGAGCGGACAAAAATCAGAACTTGATGCCTTCCTGCTACAGCCATCACCTTCTTGTAGCAAAGTTCGTTCATTAAATGGAACTTCTGCAATGGCTTCTTCACTTTGATTCCAACTTACTGTTGAGAAAGAGGGCAGGGTCTGTAACTATTGTCGAAATGAAAAAGTCCTCTTTCCAAATCAACCCGCAAAAATGATGCAACGCCATTATAGTTGGGCAGTGTAGCAGATAATCCAACTAACCGAATATGATCTTTGGTGGTTTCTGTCAGTCTGACAGTTCTTGCAACAATACTTTCCAGCACAGGTCCCCTGCTATCATGAAGAAGATGAATTTCATCAATGATAATTAGTTTAACAAGCTCTGTGTAGGTTCGGTCTCCTGATTTTCTAGTTATTATATCCCACTTCTCCGGAGTTGTGACAATTACCTGAGTTTCGTCTATTTGTTGACGAGTCAGAGTTAGGTCCCCACTTAGCTCCTCCACCCTGACATTGTAATATTGCAGACGGTTAGTTAAGTTCCTGACAACTTCCCCAACTAAGGGCCGTCATTGGCGCCACATAAACTATCTTGTATTTTCTGTTGTTGAATGACCCATCTGGGTTTCTATGCAATGCAATCTGCTGAAGTATGGTGAGTTGTGGGAGCACACAAGAGAATATTCTCTGCTGTGAAAAGTGCAGTCTCATAAACTTTACTTTGTATTCTATTCAACTGGATCATTCCTTTGAAAGCAGGTTGCGCCCAGTCAGGCATGGCAGAGATTTCAACAAGCATTTCACTGGGAGAAGGTGGTTTTGGCTTCAAAGCTGGAATATGGATTTCTTCATATCCCTGGTGGTGAATCTTACAAGATCCGGATGGAAGATCTACTTGAAACCCTTCTTCATGTGATGCCTTGGCACCAACATCAATCAATTGCCGCTGCCCTTCTGACCAACCGCATTCTGTATCCCTGCCCTCCAAGCCCCTCCTATCCGAGTCCATATCTCCACCACCCTTCAGCTGGGAAGCCCTCTTTCTTATACTTTTCTCCAAGCTAGTTTGCCTTTCTCTTGCATTTACCTTACTATCGTGCAATTGATCCACAACCCCCGCCAGGTCAGGGCTCAAACTTATCATCTCTTCCTCAATCCTACTCCTCTCATCTGTACTTTCAGCCCTAGCCAACCGTGTCAACCACACTATCTTCATTCGGTTCTATAACAAAAGCTTCATAAGGCTAAACCTCTCAATCCCTAAATTTAGCAACAGCTTTTCTTCAACAACCCTCTCATCAACTTCTGCAATTATCCCAAGCACCTCCTCTGCTAGCCGGCAGCACTCTTCTGGTTCAAGTTTCAGTGCACCAGAAGGTTGAGAAATTTTCCTCTGAAGCCAATAAGCATCAATTTCCTGCATACTAACAGTGGCGCTCTCATCAGCTTCCTCTTTAAAACAACCATAACCTCCTCCATCTATCCACATTCCTTTGCCATTATCACCAGCTTCAGACTCACCATCTTCATCATCATCAAGCACATCAGAATCACTCTCCTCCTCATCTTCATCATCTCCGACCTCCACAGCAACACTCATGTCATGATCCATATCATCAGAATCAATTACAAAATCATGAAAATCAGTAATCAGCAAAGCAGTTGACACCAACTGGTCGAACACATTATCCGGCACCACACCTAGCAACTCTTCCACAGCCTTCCTCTTCTCATCAGAATTCACAATCTCAGTATTCTTCAAAACCCCCAAAACCTCATCAGCCGCGCCGAACAGCACATCCGGCGGCTGTCCGTCACCCAATTTTTCCCGAATCACGAAAAGCATCGCCTCATACGCTGCCCTAGTCTGCCCAGTCTTGGACCTGTACACCCCCTCCTCAACCAAATCTAACACGCTACCCCTATCCAACCGCCGCCTCTTCCTGGACCCAGAATCAACCGTCGAACGTTTGTTCTTCATCGTATAGTTGTCAATCTTCTCCGGGCGAGCCAGATCGCCGAAGCTTTTAGGGTTAATTTTGCCGGACAACGACTCAGGCTCGCCGGAGGGCTCGTGGGAGTGGGCGGATGCGGCGGCGAGAACCAGACTGGACTTGGCTCAATTATCGTACTGCTTGGAGCGTGCGCGAGACTCAGCACCGCCTGAACCGGATCTCGACATGGATTCTGATGATCGGAACGAAGATTATATTGAAGAAAATTGAGAAAAGATTGATTAGAAAAGTTGGGGCAAAGATTAACTGAATTCGACAAAGAAGAAAGAGAGAAAATTTACTTAACTTGACCAGTAACTAGGGTTCGATTATGCAGCTTCTCAAACATTCAAACAATGTGTACGATGGTGTCTGAGTATTCATAGGCATGGAAGAGACTTGGGTTCCAAGAAAAGATTTTCCTTTTCTCGATCAAATTCTACGAAAACAGAGGAAACGTGGTGGCTACGCTTCTCTTGAAGGGTTCAATAGTAAATTCTGGAATATCTGGAACGGTCAGACAATCAGTTCTGCTGACTTCACTGTGCATTATTGCATTTCTTGATTTGACCCAAAATCTATAATGAGTTGGGCCATATATGTTTTGGGCTGGCCCAATTTAAAAATTGTTACACAGATATTTTAGTCCAATCCAGAAGTCCTTAAATATTTCCGCTGGGTCCTTAACGTTTACTTTGTTCTATTCGAGTTCAAATTCATGTTTTTTTGTTATCGCGAAGGACATTCCATTAAGTTGCTAGCGGAATTCATCCAAACTAACTGAAGGTGTTAAGTTTAAATTGAAAAATTATTTATAATATGTGATTTTAGTATTTTGCTCATATATTTTTTTAATTATTTTAATTTGATCATCTTCCTCATGTTCTCTCTCATCTTTCTCCTCAATCTCTCTCTTCTCTCTCCTCTCTGTCCTCTCTCCATGATGAAGCATGAATTGGGTCATTCTTGTTTTTTCTTTTTAAGTTTTGTTCAAAAAATTTGACTGAATTTTAAACTTTCAAATTAACCATTGAAACAATCAAAGCAAAATGATTTTATGCAGACTAAATTTCCAGAAATCAAACCAAAAAAAAAAAAGAATACTTTTGGTGTTTATTAAAACTCATGCCTATCTCAAAACTTTTGACTTTTGCATCTACTATTACCGTGGTCTCTCTGCTTTAAAGCATTAGGGTTTTTAGTTCTCAGTCATTTAGGGTTGAGTTTGTGAGGCAGCGGTGAAGATCAGCAGTGACGGCGTGAAGATCAGCAGTGACGACGGGTGTAGATCGGTGACATGCACAACAACAGTCCGGCGATAGAAGCTGCGGAGGCCATCAGAGGCGGCTCGGTTGGCGATAAAAGCAACGGTAGCCATCAAAGGCAGCTCGGTTGACGGCGCAGATGGATAAGCATGGTAAGGGTTTCATTTCTGTTTGTTTTTGTGTGGAGATTCACTGGAAATGGAAAAGAGTTTGGGAAATCGAATGAACATGCTCTCATTGGCTGAGGAGGAGCACGGTGGTCTGGAAATGGCGCCGGCTGGGGGGGGGGGGGGGCTTTTAGAGGGTGGAAACAAAAA
>JAYMTA010001876.1:0-18381 GCA_036897625.1 Pelargonium cotyledonis | reverse complement strand
GACGTGGCTGTACATGTAGGATCAGTTTAGCTGACTGGGATTAAAAATAATAATTCTAAATTAAAAAAGCCGAGTCAGCATTATTTAACGGAAAATCAGACGGAATTTGACGGCACGGACGATCTCGGTTCAGTTTTGGATAGTATAGGGACCAATTAGGTTCGTATGAAAGTACCGGAACCAATTCGGTTCATTTCTTAATAGTACAGGGACTATTTGTGTAATTTATCTATTAAAATATGTCACTTATTTTGAAACGGAAGAAATAATATATATCAAACCTTGTAAAGCGTTGTCTATGTTTTTATGTCATATATTATGTTGCCTATATAACATAGGGATGTGTTTTTTGCGTGTGGATAAATCTGAGTGTGATCGAAATCACTCGCAAACGCAGGACTAGAAATTATACTCTCCGACCTTGCTTCATCTAGTACCATGACTATCTCTGAAATAAATTATATATTTGTCTTAAAATAAATATCTTTTTCATTTGTAATATGAATTGTCAATAATGTGTTTATGATAAATACATTATAAAGAGACCCAGCCCCAAGATTAAGAGGGGTAAGACTCAATCTTCTAGGAGTCAAAAGACAAGCTAGACAATAAGCTTGGTTTATGAGAGATCGGGATAGCATAAGTGACATGTTAGAGACTTTCATATATGATCGACGCCTCTTTCTCCGATCCTCTGAACAATGCCCTGTTTCTGTTTAGCCATATGAACCAAAGACGAACCATGCAAATGAGAGACCAAGCAGCGAAGATGGGCTTTGGGCCACAAAGTGCAGAGAACCATTGGGTGATCTAGGCATCGATTCTTTTATTATAACAACATATGTTCATGGGTATAAAAAAAAGAAGAAATATGGAACACTAACTAATTTTTTCTGAGTGTTATCTATACAAGAACAACACCATTTATTTTGAAACAGACAGTGTAACATCCTATATGACCGTCCTCTTACATGGAGAGACATCTCTCAACAACTCGATGACTCAGCTCAGGAAGATTTACCGATTGAATATTTTTGGACACCCTGAAATGTGTGAGTGATGGGAATGGGGTAAGACACTTGACAAAGTGGATGTGATTTGTGGATTGATCACATGGAACTCGCACAAACTTTTGGCACCGAACACTTTGGAACCGTCCTTAATTATAACAAATATAGAAGAGGAAAAAAATGAAAATTGCTGAACCGTTGAAGTTTAAATTATTGGTTTTAGTACTAAGAAAGAGACAAAAAGTGACATTAATTTGTAGAAGTCTATATGATAAGTGAACTTGATTACGACCATTTTGGCTTTTCTTATTATTGTCTCTCAAGGAACCAAAACACATGTTAATTAAACAGTTTTAGGAGAGCACATGATGAGCTGATACTTTTCTTCTAAACAAGTTAGATGTTAATTAGGAAACACTCTCTGCCCATAATCACCAATTGATCAAGAACATAGAAGAAGGTGAAAAAATAACTGCAAATCCATATAATTAAATTATTGTTAAAAAATATATATGTATGTATATTTCATGGCAGCTGGTGTTCAATGCTCAAAACCTATGAATAAAATTAAAGGAACATGCCAAGCATTGAAAAGAGTTCAAAAAGGCAAGCTCTCTGTATATTTTATTAAGAGCAACACCCTCCTACTTGTGATGATCTCACATCTTTGCCTCCAGCAGATCCTGTTCCTCCATATCCTATTTTTATTCCGTATGACTGCACATTTACACCACCAGAAGTAATTAGCATTTGAAGATAACTTAAACTTTGTTGATCGTATAAAGATAATAACACAAAAAATTAACAAACCTCATTAGATATGTCAAGAACGCCGTCCTGGATCTTCTTATAGATCGTTGCAGCTGTGTTTATGAATGCCTACAGCAGAGAGAGGGTTCTTAATGATAGCGATGGCAATAACAAGTACCAAACTCCAAGGGAGAATTGACCTGAACAAAAGACTATTTTCATGATATTGACGGCATATATATCCATGGAGTATGATTCATTACCTCTTCAACGTTCTGAGCGGTTTTTGCAGAGGCCTCCATGAATACCAATCCATGTTCCCGGGCAAACTGCTGGCCTTCCTCGGTGCTGACAGCCCTTCTGTGAGCTAGATCACACTTGTTACCAATAAGCATAATGGTCATATTAGCATTTGCATGCTGCCTGGCATCCTCCAACCAGCTAAGAAGGTGATTGAAAGTTTCTCTTCTGCATAAACAAACAATTGAATGCATCACTTAGTACCAGACAAGGTGATCCGTACCCCACAGACTCAAATCAAACTCGTCCAACTTCTTCAGTTAGCTGCAATGTTTTTGAATTCTTAATGTTCTGCTTCCGCATAATGGCACACATCTTTGATCTCCCTCGCTGCTTGGTTCTCAAGCGCAATTTTATCATACATATCATGCAGATTCTTCAATGATTTACTATACATGACATTTGGTTTAAGAATCAAGTAGCAGCTCGTTTACCATACTACAAAACTCGTCACAAAACGTATGAACATGAGTGCCTTACAAAACATATTATACTTGTGAGGATATAACTATATATATTCATTTGATGTATACAACCAAAGGAAGTTGCTATAGCTTATATCCATATGATTGCAAGTCCAGGTGTGTGGTGCATATATATGTTGTTGAAAGTTCTTTCAAATTAATAAATAGCCCCTCTTTATGTTATTATAGCACTTTCTTACAAGTGATTTGAAGATTCAAGGAGATAACACACCTAGTGATGTCATAAACTAGCAACGCACCAGCAGCTCCTCGATAGTAAGACCTTGTAATAGATCTGAAAGACTCTTGGCCAGCCTGGCATAACAAATAATTTTCAGCACCCGAGATTAAAAAAACAGAGACAAAAACTTGACTATCTGGGAGCTTTAGCAGTGACATTTCCAAATCAGCTTAATCAAAGTTATTACAAAAAAGAAAAAGAAAAAGAAGAAGGTTATTACAGTGGCACTATCTCAGAGAAAGTTGGTAAGAAAAAAACTTGTGTTTTTACATCATTAAAGATTAATTTATACTATAATCATACTATTCTTTCTAGTATGATAGCCATGCACAAGTACCCATTTCAAACTGCATCGACCCTACAACTATGTAGCAACACATGGAAAAAATAATCATAATGATCAATACTCCTACCCTCCCTAAGAAGGCACATTACCTACACAGATAAACAGTCTAAGCCTTTATGCCCAATAAAACTCTCCTTTTTCAGCCTAGGGAAGAAATTTACATTAATAAAACATGTTCTGTCTTTATCAAGTGGAAAAGTAGCAAATACAAATAGATCTGATAAACAACCTCTTCTCTTGAAAAGTCGTTCTGATTCATCAATCATCACCAATAAAAGCATAAGGACCAATGAGCGATTAACTAACACGAACAATCTATTTTAAAAATTGCATGCCATGCAGCCTACCGTGTAATATCAAATCTTAAATAGGTTGACGAACAAAAAGAAAATTAGAAGAGAAAGGCATAGTGTAGAAATATAGCCCCCATAAAAATAATGGCTCGAGCAAACATGATATTAACAAGTGCGACAAAAAAGTACATAAAACTGGGTCTCAGAAACTCCAAACAAATACTAAACAATGTGGGGCAACAGAACAAACCGTGTCCCATATTTGCAGCTTCATAGGTTTATTGTCAATTGTTATCATTCTGGCCCCAAATTCAACACCAATGGTTAAATCATGCACAGGCTGGAACCGCTTGTCAGTGAATTGCAGAAGAAGACACGATTTTCCCACTCCTGAGTTAAAATAAGAAAAGTACCAAATCCACCTTCAGTAGCTAAAAACATTTGACAATCATGTACTCACATAACTCCATTGCATCTTGTCTCAAAGTAAGTTTCATAGAGCAGATACCTGATCAATAAACTCTACCTAAACAGTTATGACAGTATTCACCATTAATAGCCCACATAACATAAATAAAAAAAATTTAAAAAAAATTAAAAACAATGCTATGGTGTTTGTGCAGACATAGTTTCATATATGATCATCAAAAATTGAAAAATAAGGGTTCAATAATGGTGATCTTGAGACAAACAAAAACCCTTTGTGACCTACTCCAGCATCCAAAAGTTAGTTGCGAACAAACAAACAAACAGTAGCCGCGAAAATTAACCGATTGAAAGCAGAGTAGGGCCTACCACAAATAGTTTTCAACAGGTAAAAGTAGAAGACGACACGATCGTGAGCATGCGAATCACAAAATCTCAACAACAACAAAAAATTCATTCCCAATGTTGAGAGTCAGATGAGAAAACAATGTCAATTATGAATAATTGTACGTGAGTTAGAGAATCTGGGTTAATTACACAGCAAATATCAAACGAAAAATCGAAGAAATGGACGAATCGAAAGGGTGAAATAGAATCACCAGTATCTCCAATAATAATGTATTTGAAGAGGTAAGCGTACGACATTGTTGGTCGGAGGAAATAACAACGGATCTTATTGGAGCAGTGAATTCAATCTGTGTGGAACTGTTGTCAGATTTTGAAGATCTTTATAAAAAAATTGTGATCTCTTGGAAAAATAAAATGCGAGACTATGAAATTAGGTCACGAAGATTAGTTAGTTACTCCTCCGTTAGAGTGGTGTGCAAAAGTTTGAGAAAAACCAAGAGGAAGTAGAAAGGTAGAGACATGGGCTTAAGGCATCAGTCCAACTTGCGTGGGCTAACATCATTTATTGAGTGCCCATTCTTTTTTCTTTTTCTTTTTTCAGAGCAACTCATCATATTAATTATTTGTCATATATTACTAGTATGAAATCCCGTCATAAACCTGTGATTCTATTCACTTCTTTAAATATGAAATAGAATATAATGATCTAGTTGAAACATAACTAGTATGATTTGCAGTTTTACTAACATAATCAAAATATATATTAGTCACATACTCAACAAGATTCAAGATAATGATTTTATCATTCCATTCGATTTATACAACTTTTAAGACTTAAAGTGCATCAGAGTCGGTACAGGTTCTGTTGCCAGAGATTTTAAGGGCCGTTGGTTGCGAGGGTCCTCGAAGTTTGTTGGTTGGGGTAATAACTCTTGGGCAGAATTAAGGGCTTTTAAAGATGCTCTGGATTTGGGAAATGATATTGGTCATAAAAATGTGATTTTTTGAGTTTGATGCTGAGTTTGTTGCTAATTTATCTTATAAACTTTATTTTAGATTATTGAGAGCAGGGATATAACACAATTCTTTGAGGATTTCATTGTGCACTCTGTTGATCGAAGAGCTTATCGGCTGGCAGATTTTTTTAGCTCATTCGGCTTTTAATTCGCCATCTACTTCTTGTAACTTTATTATTCACCCGCATGTGGGTGCTTTATCTATTATGAACTCGGATTGTATGAACTCCACTATCCGGGAGGAGGTTTTGGTTTCTTTCCCTCGTTGATAACTTTTGAATAAAGTTAATTTCCTTTTATAATAAAAAAAAAGTGCATCAGAGTACACCACAAAATATTAAACCCAACGTATGTGGGTCAAGTGGTTGATTTTTTCAGGCCACTGTTACGAAATCTTGGGTTTGAACGTTTATATAGGCAAAGTATTGTAAATGTTAATAAGTTTTTGATGTTGTATCCCTTGTACTGACATGTTTGAATTGGTTGTAGCCGATTCTCATGTGCCGCATCATCATTTTTGAGTAAAATGGTTTCAGACCCCTTGCACTTGTTGAGATTTTGGAGTTGGCCTCTGTTTAAGGTTTTGTATAGTTTTAAACCCTGGATTGACAAAATTTTACGATTTTGTTCATGCAACCTATTATAACCGGTTGCTCACTTACATGTCAGCTCTCCCTTCACGTCAATGTGCCACATCACCTTTGTCTGCCACATCACCCTTTCAACACTCATTCAGCAAAATGAATCGTTTCACTTTTATGGATTAAATCTTATCAAAACGACGTCGATTGAGAGAACCTCAACCAAAAAAATAAAAATTGAAATGCAACTATGTCTTCTTCATCCTCATTGACGGCGTGCAACAAAAGAGTGTGGGGATTCAAGACATCCTTTTTAATGGTTTGCTCCAATCATCTTCAATGGTTGCACCAATCATTAAAAGCTAATATAGTGAGAAATCAAAACACATCAATAGATTTTGAGTCTGTTATGTACTCAAAATAACAATCAAGTAACAACGATAACCACATCAGATAATTGCCTCGGCTCAAAACCGAGCGTCCATGGCCATTCATTCAACTAGAAGTAATTGATGATAACCAGCAAACTGTAAATCAATTACAGCAAATGAGTCTCAAGGAAAATTAAGGAAAACAGAGCCAAACAGAGTCTAGAGGAAAGAGAGGAAGAAGAACAATGACAACTTCAACGACCCTACAATTCTCTCTAACATTCTCTTATATACTCCTTGAGCTTAGCTGGTGTGGTCTGAGCCCTGGAACTGCGTCGCACAAGATCAATGGCTCCTGAGGCACCTTTCGAGATGCTTGGGTCCGCAATAGCTGAACGATGCTCGTGACTGGGTGGCTTGGGATCCAAGTCAACTTTGCTCTCAGCTTCTTTTCCTAGAACGACGTCGTGCCCATTCATTTTAATGTCTTTGCCTGAAACGCTGCCGTTTTGCCCAGTCGAGTTGACTTCCATACTTCCAACGGCTATTTTATCCATTCCAATACCTCCCCCATTAGAACTCACCTTGTCCTCAAGGTGCAAGTGTTTGTATTTCTGAGTAAAGCTTGCAGCATCCTCCCAAGTTAACAGATTTGTAGTTCCACTCCAATGAATCTTCCATTGTTTGCACCATTTGTTCATTTTCCAAACTTCCCTGGTTTCCTCAATAGCTAAAGGAATCTGTGCCTCTTCCTCTAATAACAGTGCTGGTGGCAGGTGTGGCTGACTTGGGTCACCTCTGAAGCTTCGAAGAACAGAAACATGAAATACAGGGTGGATTCTGGCTCCCTCTGGTAATTTTAACTTGTATGCAACCTCTCCAAGTTTTTCTTCCACTTGAAATGGACCAAAGTACCTCATCCCCAGTTTCTGATTTTTCCTTAAAGCCACAGAATTCTGTCTGTATGGTTGTAACTTCACCAAAACCCAGTCATCTCTCTGAAATTGAATTTCCCTTCTGCCTTGATCCTTGTAAAACTTCATGCGTTGTTGAGCTCTAGTTAGATTGATCTTCAATCTTTCCAAAATAACTTCTCTTTCAGACAGCATAGAGTTTAAATCTGCATCAGTTGATGAACCAGGTAAGTAATCTCTAATAGTGGGAGGGAGTCTTCCATATAGAGCTTGGAATAGTGTCATCCCAGCTGCAAATTGAAATGCTGTGTTGTACCATAGCTCTGCCCAAGGTAAGAAGACAGTCCACTTTGATGGGCATTCTGACACAAAGCATCTGAGATACATTTCCAGAGTTTTATTGAGAGACTCAGATTGACCATCAGTTTGAGGATGGTAAGCTGAGCTCATTGCCAAGGTGGTACCTTGCAATTTAAACAGATCTTGCCAGAACTTGTGAACAAAAGCCCTATCTCTGTCAGAGACAATTGATGAAGGCATACCATGTAATCTAACTATCTCCTGAACAAATTTGGTAGCTACAGAGAGACTAGTGTAGTTTGCTTTTAGAGAAGCAAAATGTGCATATTTAGTAAGCCTGTCTATCACCACCATGATTACTGTATTTCCATTAGAGCTAGGTAACCCAGTTATGAAGTCCATTGCAACATCAGACCATACCTGGGATGGAATTGCTAATGGTTGTAACAGTCCTCCTGGAGCCAAATGATCTGTTTTTGCTTGTTGGCAGACAGAACAGGAGTTAACAAAGTTGTTTACATCTTCCATCATCTTCTCCCAATACACATTGTCAGCTAGCCTTCTGTAAGTCCTCTGAATTCCAGCATGTTCTCCAAAAGTAAACTATGAAATTCATGCAGGAAATGATGTTTCAGAACTAAGTGCTTAGGGATATACAGCTTCCCTTTCCAATAAATAAGCCCATCCTTGTAAAAGAAAGAAGAATCTTTTGTTAAACCTTCCTGAGCTTATTGAATTAGCTTGAGTGTGTCTTTATTGTTGTGGATCTCTTTCCTCAAAGTATCAGCAAATTGAAACTGAGGCTGAGATATTGCAGTAAATGATAAGTAAGACCTTGATAAAGTATCAGTTGCCTTATTTTCTTTCCCAGGCCTATACTCAATTGTATACTCATGTCCCAAAAGCTGTATCAAATACTACTGTTGCTCTGGAATCTGTAGGACTTGGCTATTCATTGCTTTGATGCTTTCATGATCTGTTCTGATTGTGAATCTGTGTCCCAAAAGGTATGGCCTCCATTTCTTAACAGCATGCTCAATAGCAAACATTTCTCTTATGTATGTAGACTGTTTCTGCATTCTAGGAGAGAGCTTCACAGGGTAGTAGGCAATAGGGTGTCCCTTTTGTGACAATACAGCTCCTATCCCCATCCCTGAAGCATCTGTCTCAATGACAAATGGCTTGGAAAAATCAGGTAAGGTGAGCACATGTGCCTTTGTTATAGCTTCTTTCGGATCTAAGAATGCATTCTCAGTTGCAGAATCCCAATTAAATGCATCTTTCTTCAATAGATTGGTTAATGGTGTAGCCAATCTAGCATAGTTTTGAATGAATTTCCTGTAATATCCTGTTAACCCCAAATAACCTCTTAACTGTTTCAAGTTAGTAGGCACCTTCCATTTCAGTACAGCTTCTACTTTACTGGGATCCATAGCAACACCATTGTAAGAGACTACATGCCCCAAGTAATCCACTGAGGTCATTCCAAAACTGCACTTAGAAAGCTTGACATAAAGCTTGTTAGAAGATAAAAACTGTAACACCATCTGCAAATGTTTTATGTGCTTAGACCATGATTTACTATAAATCAGTATATCATCAAAGAAAACCAAAACAAACTTCCTGAGGTATGGTTGCAGGACTTGATTCATTAAAGCTTGAAATGTAGCTGATGCATTGCTAAGCCCAAATGGCATGACCAGCTATTGATAATGACCCAGATGTGTTCTGAATGCTGTCTTTTCTCTGTCAGCTTCCTTTAATAAGATTTGATAATAGCCTGACCTCAAATCCAATTTAGTGAAGAATCTAGCTCCAAACACCTCATCAAGCAACTCTTCAACAGTAGGCATTGGAAATTTGTCCTTAATAGTTATAGCATTTAAGGTCTTATAGTCAATACAGAACCTATAAGCTCCATCATTCTTCTTGACTAGAATTACTGGTGCTGAGAATGGACTGTTACTTGGCTCAATAAGATCTTCTTTTAGGCTCAATAAGACCTTCTTCTACCAATTCTTTCACAATTTTTTCAATCTCATTCTTTTGAGAGTGAGCATATCTGAATGGTTTTACATTTGTTGGTACTGCTCCAACTATCAAGGGAACTTGATGGCCCTGCTCCCTAGATAGAGGCAATGAATTGGGCTTAACAAATAGGTGTTGGTGAAGGTGAAGCATAAGAGCTAACTCTGGATCCATGTCCTCAGGTAAATCCAATCCCGTCTATTCTTCTTTCTGATCTGGTTGTTCAGGAGCCAGCAAATAAAACTCAGCAATGTTGTGAGTGTCCATCATCATTGCTATATGATTATACTGAGCTTCCTTTGTCTCAACTTTGTCACCAACCATTTGGATCATCTTTCCCTCATGATAAAATTTCATGAGCATCTTTGTGTAATCTGTCAAGAAAGGTCCCAGAGTTGCCAGCCACTGAACTCCCAATACAATATCTGCACCCCATATAGGTGCCACTGTCAGAGGCACTTTGAAACTGGTTTGCTGAATTTGAATACTCACTTCCTTTACTATCCCTACAGCTTTGAGGTATCGACCATTCCCAACCTTAACTGGAAACTCTTGGCAAGGTTCAATTAGAAGACCCAAAGTTGCTGCAATCCTTGGTTGCACAAAGTTATGAGAACTCCCATTGTCAACCAGAATTGAAACATGTATTCCTTTAATCTGAGCTGTGAATCTCATTGTAGATGGTATGTTGGTTCCTGACATTGCAAGGTAAGATACTGGTGGTTGTTCTGAGGATGTTTGGTCAGGTATTGGTGGTGGTTCTGGGTCTACATTTTCAGGTGTTGCAGTAAAAATGTCCTGATGTTCCAGATCATCATCAGACATATTGATATGCAAGTATTTTGGCTTATTTGGACAATTATGAGTGTAGGTGTACTTCTCATCATAGGTGAAGCATTGACCTCTCTTTCTCCTTCTTTGAAGCTCTAGTTGAGACAAGGTTTTTGTATTTTCTGGGGTTGATTTGGGTTGTAGTGGTTTGGTATGTGGTGTAGGTAATACAGCAGGGTGCTGATATGGTTTGGTGTAAGGTTTGAATGGTTGTGTTTTGGTGTGTTTGAAACGAGTTTCATGCAATTTGGCAAGACCCATAGCCATAGAAACTAAATTAGGCTTAGTAGCAATAAGTTCAGTTTGAATATCAGAACGCAGACCTCTAATAAAAACATCAATCACCATAGACTCTAATAATCCCTCAGATCTATTCAAATAGAGGCAAAACTGAGAATAGAATTCAGCAACTGAAGAATTACCTTGCTGGAGCCTGAATAATCTCCTCTTCGGATTCTCAAACTCTGATGGCCCAAACTGATCTATCAGAGCTTTGGAGAAGCTCCTCCAATCGAAGAAGTGACCCATTTTTCTGGAGCTTTGAAACCAATTAATTAACGACCCCTCCATGTTTGCTTTAGCTAAAATGAGCTTGCTCCACTCGTTTGTTCTGTAAATGGCAAGTAGGCCTCAGATCTGGCAATCCACTCTAATGGATCCTGACCTGTAAACTTAGGAAAGTATACAGCGTTCTTCTCGTTTACACCAGCAATCTGATGTATCGCCTGAGGATTCTGCATCCCTGAACTCGTAGTTCCACTTTCTTCATGAGTTGCAAGTTGCTTGAGCTTCTGTGACGAAAGCATCTGAGCTAGCAATTGATCCATCTTTGCTTCCAAACTTGCTTGTTGAGTCTTGAATCCACTGAGTTCTATGAGAATTGTTTCCTGACCTTTCTCCAAAGGTAACGATTCTCTTAGTATTTGTTGGATTTCCCATTTTGCGAAAGGAAGATGAAAGCACCAAAATGGTATGTACTCAAAATAACAATTAAGTAACAACGATAACCATACCAGTGCCTCAACTCAAAACCGAGTGTCCATGGCCATTCATTCAATTAGAAGTAATTGATGATAACCAGCAAACTGGAAATCAATTACAATAAATGAGTCTCAAGGAAAATTAAGGAAAATAGAGCCAAACAGAGTCTAGAGAAAAGAGAGGAAGAAGAACAATGACAACTTCAACAACCCTACAATTCTCTCTAACATTCTCTTATATACTCCTTGAGCTTAGCTGGTGTGGTCCGAGCCCTAGAACTGTGTCGCACAGGATCAATGGCTCCTGAGGCACTCTCCGAGATGCTTGGGCCCGCAACAGCTGAACGATGCTCGTGACTGGGTGGCTTGGGATCCAAGTGAACTTCGCTCTCAGCTTCTTTTCCCAGAATGACGTCGTGCCCATTCATTTTAATGGCTTTACCTGAAACGCTGCCGTTTCGCCCAGTCGAGTTGACTTCCACACTTCCAACGGCTATTTTATCCATTCCAGAGTCCTAATTAAATCATGAAAATGAATACCAAATTGCAATAAAATTGGAATGATAATCGAAATTGAACACCAATAATCTGCAGATGTCAAGCCAAATTGGAATGAAAATTGAAATTGAAAATCAACACATCCAATTCACACAAATTAAATAGATATTTGCAAAATAAAAATAATATATGAAAGATAAAAGCGAGCCGCATAATGGCCGTTGACATGAGCGAGACCGACTTTATAGTGTCTTTGAGAGCAGTGTTTCTCTCTTTAGAATTTACAGTGACTTTTGGATGGTGTTCAGAGTGAAGAGAGTGATTGGTTGGGAAGAAGAGAGAAAAATAGGAATGGATCAACGGAAGGATGATACAGATGTGGCGGACTTTGTAGACAGTGTCGCCGTTGCCGTGGTCGAGCACTTGGAGCTTCTCAAGGTAGAAGAAGGAGAAGGACGGAGGTGTGGTACATCAATGGCTGAGATAACTAAGACCAAAATAAATTAAAACGCTTCATTTTGACGTGGAGAAGTTAAGAGTGACGTGGCAGACAAAGGTGATGTGGCACATTGACATGGAAGGAGAGCTAACGTGTAAGTGAGCAACCAGTTATAATAGGTTGCATGGACCAAATTGTAAAATTTTGTCAATACAGATTCAAAACTATCCAAAACCCTAAATAAGCGTCAATTCCAAAATCTCGACAAGTCCAGGGGGTATGAAACTATTTTACCCATCATTTTTTGAGTCGTCACGCCAGATACAACGTCCACGTGTGCATGACACTTCAAACAAAACGTTGTATTTCATTTTTACATCACATACCGTCAAAACGGTGTCATTTTTTATGCGAGATGAAAAATGAAACTGTGTGATGATGTGTCATGCACACGTGGACTCCGTATTTGGCGTGACGTGATGATGTGTCAACAAATGCTGACATGACTCCTGAAAACCAGCTACTACTTATGGATTGGATTTAGTTAATAAAATATGGAGTAGTTTACAACAACTAAAATAAACCAAAACTTTAATTAAGAGCTAAACTAAAAAAAGTGTAGGACTAGAGAAAGCGCAAAATAATTTAACTCTACTTTTTATGATAAAAAGTTTTGATAAGGGGGATTACTTATTTGTTGTTGTGGAAGTTAGATTATCTTGTTTGTATTTTAATCTAAAATGAACACAGTTTTGAGCTCTCAAGAGTGAAACCCATATTTTTCTTTTATTGTCAATCAACATGGATTTAGCAACAATCATGAACAATACATACTAGATGTGCAAGCTTAGTTGCTCATCCAATGAGTTAAATTGGTATCTTAAGCTGCCTTCACCACAATTGGACTCTTCACATAGTGCACACCATCTGTCCACACCAACTCTCCAAACACATACTCTTTTGCTTCTCCCTTTTTAGCCTTTAGTGTTAAACTATAACTCTTCTCCTCACCCACCTTGCTGAACTTCAGCTTTCTAGGTTTTACATTTGCTGAAATTCCAATAGGATTTTGTACCCGAACTCGATAAGTACCCGGAGACCCGACATTCTTCACTGTTCGGGTCATGGTGATTGTCCCGGACAGTTCGGGCACAGTGATTGAAGGATAGTTGAAACTGGCTAAGTTAATAGGCTTGGGACATGTGTATGGACCCTCCAAGAAGTTTTTGATTTGTGTTTCATCATAGCCTAGTGCACATAAATAGTCCAAATAGTCCTTGACACCCAAGTCATAGACCAGCCCTGGATCCATTGCACTGTTTGGTTTCACATGTCCTGCTCCATAGCTCATTGGTGTTGCCTTGTGGTATGATGCATTGAGAATTGGCTCCATTGTATTGTCCATCACTCCGGCTGTCCGGTGAAGGCGAAAAAGACAACAAATCATCAAGAACTGTCCTAGGATATATATATATACTAATTCATATGTACAAACAAAATGTGATTTTTATTAATGCTGATACCAGTAGTCATGATTGCAGACTTGATTGCTGCTGGACTCCAAGTAGGATACAGAGTCTTAATGAGGCCAGCAATGCCAGAAACATGAGGGCACGACATTGAGGTCCCGGATACTGAGTTGAATTGGACCCGGCGCTTGTCAAATACTTGATTTGTTGGCCCGTGTGCTTGCGTGTAGGCTGCTATGACACTCACTCCCGGCGCAGTGATATCAGGCTAAAAATGCACAATATCAGCTATCAGACATCTACAAATGGCTCAATAAAAAAACAAGTTTCTAGGATAACTAATTAGTACTTTGAGGATGTTTGGTGTGATCTTGCTAGGTCCATTGGATGAGAAAGCTGCCATGAATGGAGCTGGCCTTGTCCCCAATTCTGTCGTTGGACGCGTAATGTATGCCTTTGGAGACCTATCAAAATGCATTAGATTTAGTTGAGGGCCTGTGGTTATATCAAGATCCTGTGATTAGTTCAAGTAATGTCTTACTTAGTTGAACTGATGTAGTTGAAGATATAGGCACCATTGGTGAAATTGACATGTGAAGCGGGGAGTACGTGCGGATCAGCTATGATTTCATTCCCGGAAAGACCATCATTGGCAAGAATCATCCCCTCGGCGCCTGCCAGACCTGCTTGCTGACCCTTGTCCACCCTCGCATTCTGGCCTCGAAGGCACACCAGGATCTTTCCATTCACCTTCTTGGGATCAAGCGATCCAGCTTTGCATAATGTGCTACATAATATATGTATCTCTCAGTCTCATAATTAAAGCAATTCTTGAACAGAAGAAGAACATTAAAGAGTTTAAGGAATGTTCAAAGCTTACGCGTCTTGAGATGTTGCATTAGCTGTTTTAGCATCAACAGAGTTGATAACTGGGAAAAACTTGTTCCTTGGCAAGGCCTTAGCTGATAAACTTTGTCCCTTCAGAATATAGAACACAGTTCTTGTGCTTAGTGATCCATCCCATTACAGTTTATTAAATAAGATCATGACTTAGACACTAACCTTAAACATCATCTTGTTTCCTAGGACAACATAGCTAGGAAACTCGCGGTCCATGGTGCTAGCTCCAACTGTGATCTGCCAAGGTGCAAAATTGGATACAGTGGCTTCAGCTGGACCAGAATTGCCAGCTGAGCAAATCACCATAATGCCATGCCTGACAGCATGAAATGAGCCTATTGCAACACTGTCATTGAAAAGGTCACCGGGTGGGCTCCCTAGAGAGACAGACAGTACATCAACACCGTCATGGATGGCAACGTCAAAGGCTCCGATAATATCAGCATCGAAGCATTCACTCCCGCCCACGGGAGGCCAGCAAACCTTATAAGCTGCAACCCTTGCCTTTGGGGATCCACCTTTCGCTGTTCCTTTTCCTAACCTGAAAACACTAGCCCCCACTACAAAATTGCCTCCAGCAGTGGATAGAGTGTGAGAACCATGGCCATCGCTGTCCCGGGGAGTGTCAAACGAGGAGTTGAGCTTGCCAGCAACAGCTGCATAGGCTTTGTTGAAGTACCTTGCTCCAATTAGCTTTCTAGATACCAATTAGTCTCATTTTAGACCACTTATGATGTTACAAAAATAGCAATTACAATGTAGAAAGAGCGCTACATTGTCCTAAAAGATCCCATTTTAGGTTCAGCTAGAGTTGACTTGGGACATAAAGTTCTTATCCATGAACAAAAGCAGAATTGGAATAAAACAGACCTGTTGCAATGGAAACCAGTATCTACATGATTTTGACAGATTCCTTTCCACCTTGAGGGAACTGGTCCAAACCCTTGATCACTAAAGCTTTGAGATTCTGGCCAAACACCTATCCACAAGCAAAACAATCCCATTGAACCCAAAAAAGTGAGGCTAATGGAAGTCACACATGAATTCATGATACCAAGTGGTACAAGATTCCTATGACCACACTACATACACAACCTCATGCTTGACAATGGAACCTCCACGCCACGCCTAGCCAGGACGGTTCGTTGTCTTCTTCCTCTCTAAGCTTTATGTTTTGTTCTCATTTTCCCACATTGATGGGCACACAAACACCTTTTTGTGTATGGATAAGCAAGTGGACTATGTATGAGGACAAATAAGCCAAAACAAATGGGCCACAAGATTCTTATTTATCAGTTAGGCCACCAACACCCACCGGGTCAAGCAGTTTAAGGCGTTTTGGATCCACAAAGGTCTCAAGTTCCATTCTCTAAGTTGGTGTCGGTATTGTCCTTAAGGCCTTAACAAGTTCATTAGCTTGTTTGACATAACCTACATATATACTTAAATGAATGTAAGAGAAAATGAACATCCATTAAACACATAATTGTCTCTTCTTCTGTTCTCTCTCAAGCTATTTTGCCAGAAACTGTGGTTTGTGTAACAATGATGTATGTAGTGAACAAGAAGATACAAGATATTTCTATAATTTGCTATGTAGAACTGTTATGAATGTCAAATCCAAATTATAGCCAAATTTGACTGAATTTAAAGGGCTGAGGTTGACATGACAATGAGATTCATCTACATTTCCAAACTTCTCTGTTTCTTGAAATCAAAAGAGAGAGAGAGAGAGAGAGATAGAGAACCAAATTACCAGTATCAAGATTTCCAATAATTGTATCTTCTCCATATCTTGCCTTGCTCCAGATTGAATCCGAAGGAGCCGATCCATCGCGCTCTAGTCCAAGAAATTCCCATGATCTTGTTGTGTGCAATTTCTTTCCCTGGTTCAAGAACACCGAGACCACTTTCGGGTGCTCTGCATTTCCAACAACAAATAGTGAAAACAGAGAAGAAACAGAGTACCAAAAAAACAGAGTAGTAAAGAAACCAGAGGCCGCACTAGCTATCTCTGCTGCGACTTTGTGATCTAAATTCGCAGCAAAGCCATTGATGTGTCTTGTGTACGAGTAAAACATGGCTTCTTCAGAAGCTTCTCGGCTGCAACAAACAAGTTCATGGAATTTAAATTAATGTGATTAATGAAGAAAAAAATGATTTCAATTTTACTGTTGAATTGATTCACAAACCTTCCCAAGAATGTTGCAAGAAACTGGTGGTGAGTCTCTGTGACTTGATTGAGATCAACAGAAGACAAGTCTGGTCCATGTGAGTGAGCTCCCATGTAGACAACATAGGACTGAAACAAAAATGTACAATAATTCCAAGAAATTAAATGATATGAAACCATCAATTGACCACCAAAAATGACCATACCTTAATGGAAGCAGAGGTGGGTCTGAGCAATGGAGAGCAGAGGAGAAGAAGCAAGAGGCACAGTGAAGGACTTGAAGGCCTCATTGCTTGGTGGCTCTGTTTTTGTGTACTAGAATTATGGAGACCTTCCCTCCTTTTTATACTAAAAGTTCTAGTTTTTTTTTTAATTTAATTTAATTTTTTATTTTTTAAATGTAATATAGGTTTGAGAGTTTTGATTAGGATTTTAACAAGAAAGAGCAAGTGTTGTTACTTGTTTGGCATCTCCTAATGTTGGAAGGTAGTAATACACAAGGACAAATCAGTCATTTTCATTGTGTTAGATTTTAATGTTAACATTTTCTTCTTCTTTTTTAGGTGGTGGGTGTTCATATACTATAAAATGCAAATGATTTCTAAAGCTACATCTCAATGATTTAGTGATTTTATATTTGTAGTTGACTCTAGGAGTTAGATTTTCATTGATACTAGCTCGATGAGCTATGAACAAATAAGATGTGCAGCTCAGTAACCTAAATTAACATATAGGCCACAACCCTACGGTTGGAACAAAGCTATCGAGAGTACCCATGGAGTTTTGTGTCTAGACGGTTGCCGCTACAATAACTCGAGGCTCGTTATTAGAGAACTCAACTTAGGAGAATCCAACTAGGGAGGTCTCAACTCTGGATAGCTCAACCCTATCAGGCTCGAACACAAGGACATTTTATCACATTTTCTCAACACTTAACTTCCACAAGGAGCTCCAATGGCTCGCTTTATAATAATAATTGTGGCCCAATAAAACAAGTCAAAGGTCCAAGGGCAAAAAGGTAATGTCGGGTGGCTACCAACTTTCAGCAACATTAGTTCAAGGTTGGATATTTCCTGGGAAACAAACATAGCGCTACATTTTCTCAAGCTAGCTGAATAATGTAGAATATTATTCATGTAACTAAGAAGAGTACAACATAGGTTTTAGGACAAACAAATTAATGAACAGACAACAATAGTAAAAAACATTGATCCATTGCAACAAAAATAAAACAGCAAGGTTTCTGAGCACAGTGATAAAAAAAACTGTATATATTTACTATTCAGAACCATTATGTTTGATACCAGTTGGGGTAAGCTATATACATTACTCAACAGAGGCTTGATCTATCTATTTTACTCCATACCTAACAGACAGGTTGCACACGCTCCACCAATATCCTTTTTATTTTTATTTTTCACCTTCACATCTCGTCCCACATCGGAAACAAACAAGACTAACTCAGTTCACTTTTCTATAAATAAGGCCATATTGTCTAATTAATGTTTTCATTATTCTTGGGCTTAACGAAGTTGTGAGTTTACGTTGGGATTTATGTTTGCTTTTCCTTCGGTTATAACCGACGACCGCGAGAGAATTAGGGCTCTCGTTCGCAGAAGAGAATTAGGGTTCTCGTTGGGTTTCACTCATGATTGGACGGCAGTGACGCTCTTCAAAAGGTTTAAAGCCTATTCTGCAAGAGA
>JAYMTA010001875.1:0-18387 GCA_036897625.1 Pelargonium cotyledonis | reverse complement strand
AGCAAAGCTTAAGTGGCTGAGAGTATGAGACTCAGCCGTGCGAATAAGGCGATGCTACCTCGTCGATTAACACTCATATCCGCCCCCAATAAATTTTTAGGTGTAGAGGGCCCGTCAGAATCCATTTCTTTTGTGTCTTGTCTAAGTCTCAGTCACTAGAAGTTTGGCCGAGACTCGTTGCTCTGTATATATATATATATGTATGTATGTTCATCACAAATATTTTACCTCCTTTAGCTACACCTGCGTATATATTCATTGGTTTTGATAGTATGATTTGAGAGAAACCAACAAGATGCTCTCAAGATAACCAAAACTCTATGGCCTTAGAAACCATGAGAACAAGAAAGTCACAAAATATCAATCCTATCATACAAAAGAAATGGATCCAAATCACATCCATAGCACATACAAAAGTAGCAAAGTTTCACTCTATTTAGTCTTTGCAAATTCTTGACAATCATTTGCACGGTACTAATGAATAGAATGTAACTTACAATTTAAAGAAGTGCGCAAATGGAATTGTAAACTTTAAGTTACAGAATCATATACAGCGTATGAAGATTTAACGAACGTGCGAAAGCTAGATACATATCATCATCGTACTTATGATTGTTGTTCTGTCGAGAGAAGGCTAATAGTAGCCTCTTCAATGATTTCATCGTGCTGTTCATGTGTAACTGAATGGCCTTCGGGACTTTTGTGCGAGGGCACAACAGGTTGCTCTAAGTCAAATAGAATCCACTTCTTGTCCTTCGCGTGGACTATAGCGGGATACAGGAAGAAACCTAAAATAATAACTGCACCACTCACTAAAAACGTCCTTGCTGACGCCAGGCACATAACAAGAATGAGAAGCAAAGCAGGAGGCAAGCAAATCATTGTGGCACCAAATGTCCCCAAGGGAACTTTATAAGGTCTATGCAAATCCGGTTTTTTTGTTCTTAGTTTTATGAAAGCTGCAAACTCGAGAAGCATTCCTATAGCGTACAAGAAATTCAGGAATTCCAATATTTCTTGAAAGCTCATCCAAGACAAGAAGATGACTCCTGAAGCTGAACATAAAATGCTAAAGGTCGGAGTCCCGTACTTTGATCTACATGTTGAAATATAGTTGTCATCGAAGTGCTCATACCAATGATTTTTTGACTGAACATCAAGGTGAACTTGACTATATAGTCAAACATCATAAAAAAAACAGTTTGTTTTGGTTTTTGTTTATGGGAAACGTCCGATTCAAACAAACATAAGCAAATTCACACCTGAAACTGATAAATGATTCCACAACTACATAGTACATACCCATATCAAGTTTGATCCTCCAACTACTTTTAAAACCATCAGTGATATCTCAACTAATTGATTTCATCATCAGTGCCCCAAACCTCAAATTTTGCCCATATATGCGCCAATATTTGGTTTACTTTCCAACTCATTGAGACATTGACAGTTTGACACTTATCTTGCACATATCATTACTTTAATAGAAGATTAAGGCAACACTAAAAAATGATGTTGAAAAAACAAAGAATTTTTTAGACCTGGAATGGACAAAATTTGAGGGTTTGGGTACTGGTGATGAAATCAATCCGTTGAAAAGTCGTCAATGATTGATAAAAGAAGAAGTTAAAGGATTAAATTTAATATGGATATATAGATTGGGGGATCATTTATGAGTTTAACCTAAATAAAATGTAAACTTTTGGTCTAGCCCAACCATGTTAAGTTCTTTTTCTAACGAGTAACTGAAATAGGGCATGAGTCTAATGGAAATCAGACCATGAAGGAAGCAACAGTCGTGCAAAATGACTAACCTTGAAGCGAAGATAGCTGGAAGCATTCCCATCTTGCTCATTCCAAGAAGTTGGAATGCATCAGCGCTCATCTCTGCTTCAAACAACCCCAAGTTAGACATTGCAGCGGCTGCTTGGATCCACCACTTAAGCCAAAACCCTCCAATTAGCATCCCCACCTCTGCGAAATATCCGTCGGACCACTCACTAGATGCAGAGTTCAAAGCTCCGGTGCCAGCAAGAAGTGGAATCAGATACGAAGAGACCACCACTACCACAGCCCCGAGAAGAGCTTTTGGAAAAGTCTTGCTCGGGTTTTCAACCTCCCCTGCCAAGGTACTTGCCTTGTCCCAATAATTAAGATTCCAAAACATACTATTAAAGTACCCTCTCCAATCCACCTTCTTAAAATCCACCACAATCCATTGCTTAGGCTTTAATCGGGGAATCGAAAGAATGATCATAACCACGAAGGGCGAAAGTGAGAAAATTGCAAGAGAAACCGCAGCGAACCCCACAATGTGTAGGCCGCAATAATTCAAATACGTCAATGAAAACGTAATCCCTAAAAGAGCTGGGATTCGAGCAGCCATTTGGTTAAAGATCGGGAGCGAATGCTTCAAGTAATCGAGAAACAATACAGGGTAAAGGGCATTGTCCATAACCCCACTAAACCATTTCCAAAAACCTTCCTGAAACCCCCAAAAGGGCCCGAAAGCCGAAGATATCCAAATAACATACCCACCATTTTCAGGGAAGGTTGTGGCAAGCTCAGCTGTCACAAGAGCTTCTGGGATGCTCCAAAGTAAAGGGAACACCAAGAAACCAAGCAAGGCTAAAAGTGGGCCACCTCCTGCCCTAACTGAATCCTCCACACCAAAAGGACCTCCAGAGACCTCATAGAATATCAAAGCAATAAGAGGCAGTACAGTAAGTTTAGGGTTTTTCTTAGCAGTTTTGTGGGTATTATCATCATCACTGACCTGTCCCTCTTTACCCATCAAAAGACAGGAAAGAGAGAGAGAGGATTGGCCTAATTTGAAGTTTGGAGGATTCAGAGAACTGGGTTTGTGTATTATATATGAATTATATGAATTTCAGATCTGTTTGCAGAAGAAGAAAAAAACACCCATCAAGAAAAAGTAAAATTACAGAGACATGTGTATATGAATTTGAATCTCTATGAAGATGATACTGAAAAAGGAAGAGACTTGATTGAAGAAAGTACCTGAATTGAAGATTTGGAGAAGTGGGTCTCTCCTGAATTAGACCAGAGCTGCTCAGATGAGGAGTTTCTGTAGAGCAAGTGAACAGAGAAGAAGAAAGGTCTAAGATTTGACTTTGAGATTGGGCTGCATGATGTTCATTTTTCATGTGTTCCAAATATGTGAGATATTGGATTTGTCTTGGTGAATCAATGCATAAACTATGGGAAATTAGAAATATACCACATGATGAAATATAATAATTGTCAATTAATTAATCTTCTTTTTGAAGAAAAAGTTGTTAATGCTAATGCATGCATAGTTTCACATGTTTTAATCTTAGGGAAATTACAAATACATTTTTGTCTTTTAAAGGTTTAAATTAACAAATTATAACATAATGAGTTTGAATTTTTTTTTAGTTGTCATTTGTTTTGTAAAAATGTTTTGAACAATCTTATGATTTAAGTAACAAGTTTGACTAACGCACGTTGGGACAAACGATTGTAACACTTTGTAAATCTCATAAAGTTTTAGGTCTGAGCATTCTTGCCGGCAGTATGAGGGTGAAGTTTATGTAACAAAAGAGGAGAGTTGGTTTGTGTTGTCTAACTCAACCGTTAAAAAACAAAGACAAATTTATATAGTCTACACTTTATATATTTATATTTATATGAGTAAAATGTGTATTAGTTGACTGATATAACTTTATACCAGTTGCAACTTAATCAATCTAATGAGGTGATGACACTTTATCAAATTTCACTTATATCTATACAAGTGAATTCGTGAGAGCGGAGCGACCCACCCGGATACATAATTTTAAATGAGGTGTCATTACCTTATTAGTTCAACTGATATAAAATTATATCAATCAACTGATGCTCATATTACTTTATTTATATATATTAAAATGAAAATGTGTATTATAGTTGAAATTTGTTTGGAAAATGATTTCAAGGCCCATCAGCTGCTAAAGAGCCCAATAACCACTGGGACTGTTTATAGCACCCACTAGAAGCTACTTCAGATACAGCTTCTTCTTCTTCAATACTCTCTGTTTCTTCCCGCGCATTTTGGTTAGCTGTGAATCTTCTTTCCCAAAATGGCGGAAAACCCATTACAGTCTCTCCTCGTTAATTTCGGAAAGCTCACAAATTGTATCCAAACCCATCTCTCCAATTTCATATCTCACCCACCATCACCCACTGCTGAAAAGCCTCTCATTTCTCTTTCTTCTTCATCATCGAAACCAAATTCCTCAGTTAATGACTCCACAGTGATCCAATCCAAGGTCTTTCTAAGCAAGGTACTGTTTGCGCTGTGCGTTTTTTGTGTATTTGAGCCGTAAATTTAGTTGGGTTTTTGATTGGTTTTTGTTTCTTGTGACATTTGCTCACCAAGTGTTTGATGAAAGTTCTCAATGAAGAGTCTCACTGGGTGGTGTACTTTTATCCAATATTCTCGAGTGGTTTTTGTTCTCATGAGTACAAATAACTTGTTTTTATTGTGTTTGAATGCTTATAGATTTTTGGGTCAATTGAATGGAGTAACGGAGTAAGTATATAGATTTTTGGGTCAATAACTTGTCTATGAATGGAGTAACGGAGTAAGTATATAGATTTTTGGGTCAATTGATCCATTTTCTGAATGTCGTAGTTTCTTTACTTTGTAAATTTGCATTTGACGAATCATCTTTATCGCCTTCTCGGTAGTAACTCTTTCGGGTCACTACATAATCAGCCCCCCTTTGATCTAATGAGAATAGCAAGAGGAGAGTGAATGTGGCTCGCAGAAAGTTTTGCAATTCCTGATGACATTTATTTTCTAGTATCATATAATTCATATAATATTTACAGGATCAGCGTAAGCAGTAGAAAAATATTCGAACATATCACTTTAAACTTTTATGAAGACTGCTGTTGAAATTGTATGAATCCCATTTTCTTTGCTTTCTCCTTAGCTCTATCCACCAACCCAATCACCCAAAAAATGGCTAAGTAAATACATCAGAAAAGAAGCAGTTGCTATGGATAATATTATATGTAGAGAGTAACTGAGTTATCGGCACCTAAAGAGCTGCTCAGGATGCACAACATAAAAGAAATGCATGCAGCTTAAGTTGTAGACAAACTTCAAGTCCCCACAGAGTGACATTGAAGAAGCAGTCCTGTCATCTTCTGCAACTGATATCGATATGGTGATGTCGCCTGTACATTTGTAACTCGTGTAAGTATTATGTTTGGTTAGAGTTTAATAACTTTTTTTTTTCCTTAGGAAAATTCTAACGCACCTGTTACTAAAGAAGAGCTTGGAAGAGCCACTTGGACATTTCTTCACACTCTCGCTGCTCAGGTGATGCTTCTTTTATTTTGGTCTTGGTGCTCTCTGAAGTTCCCTTATAACTTGAGATGTAATGCATGTCTTGCAAACACTGTGTAAATAGTTGGTTCCCATCCCTCCCCTCTTTCTCCAACGTGCTCCTCCTTTCTTCCTGCTCTAATATTTTGTTTTGTCAATCTTCAATTTTGAATATATTAAGGTGGTGTATCCAATATATTGAATTTGAAAGGGGTTACTCTTGTGAAAAGTTTAATTAAATTTTCATTGACGTATGATTTGCTATAGGATGCAAGTGCATATGTTAATGCACCTTCACTACCTCCTTCGTGCACATTAAGGCACAAAAGAAGAAAAACAAAAAATCACTTTATGTAATACTCTCAATCTTCTAATGTAGATTACACTTCTTTCTGATCTTTTCAGTATCCAGATAACCCAACAAGACAACAGAAGAAGGATGTAAAAGAATTGGTATGTTACTCTCATTCTTTTTGCATGTGTTACGATTCATACTAAACATCGTCTGTCAGCAAGGCTATTTTAACAAAAATTGAAACAACTATTTGTTAGTCATCAACATTATCCATAAATTTGCAATGGCAACATTGAATGAGTTAAGAATTTTTTAACTCTGTTATATTTGTTGGGCCCAATTGACAATATGATTTAATTTCATTGCTTTGTGCCATCTGCTGTCCATACAATTGAAAGTAATACGCTGACCTGATTTTATTGTTTTTTTAATCTTGAGATTGATATGCACAATGTGATGTGCAAAATATGGATAGTATTGCAAGTACCACCTTACTATTCTAGGCTATTAAGACATATTGGATTGCATTTGTCGTGCAGATGTCAATTCTATCTCGAATGTACCCGTGTAAGGAATGTGCAAATCACTTCAAAGAAATTTTGAGGTATATTATTTTCTTTTCCACCGCTCTTCGGACTCCATGGATTCTGCATCCATATGATTTTCGAATACCCTTTCATATCAATATAATCATTTACTAATGATTATGTCTCGGTACATGTTGGACAGAGCAAATCCTGTAGAAGCTGGATCACAAGCTGATTTCTCACAGTGGCTTTGTCATGTGCATAACGTTGTTAATAGAAGGTAATGTCATGCTGTCAGTTAAAAGTAAATTTTCTAGTTAGACAGAATATTTATCATTTCCCTTGGTTCTTAAACCAAAATGCTCAGCATTTTAACAAGGTCTCTTGGGTCACTAGTCAATACTCTTGCTAAGGATGAAGATTGGTCATTTGGTTGGATATGCTGCAATTTGATCTGGTGTTCTTGTGGTATCTCATTTGTTTAAATATATTGCAAGTTAGATGATGAAAGGTCAACAGTCAACACTCATGGTAATGTGACAAAATATTTCAATGTTCCATTCTGGTTTCTAAATGATCCTTACTGATTAAGAACCCTAGGTGGCTACAAATGACTTGGTTTTGTCCTAATCCAAACATGAAGAATGAATACTTCATTTTCATTCTTAATTTGCAATGATGAACAAAATTCTTATTCAAACTCTTCCTGGTATTAGTATGTCATTATGATGATAGTTCTTTTATTCACTTGACCAAATATATGTTAGTTTTTTAACATTTTTCATGTAACTTGGTCAAATTAAATGGTTTTGGCAGTTAATCCATAAACTTCTTCATAATGTGTCAAACTGGATCAAAGTATCTTGTCAGTTGTTTTTTCTTCTAACTTGTTTGTGGTGGTATTTACAGCCTTGGCAAGGTGGTATTCCCCTGTAGTCGAGTCGATGCAAGGTGGGGCAAGCTAGATTGCGAGCAGCGAGCATGCGATTTGCAAGGAACTACAAATTTGGACAAATGAAAGATCAAGGCATAATGGGGTTTAGCTAGTAATTATACTATTGATCTTATGTGGATAGATACATGTTTAATGCACATGTAAGTACCATACATGCTTAATGCACTTTTGAGTGATAAATAGATTTTGTTACTGACAATTTATGCTGGAAGAGGAAGACCCATGAAAGTTAGATGGGAGCTGTTGAATGAAACATTTTACATAATGGACTTCAAGACCAAAGTTTTGAACTTCATCTAGGTCACAAGCAATCCTACCATTGCAACATGACTCATCCTCACAAAAAAAATGGAGAATGTTCTACAATGGTCTCTTAATATCCATTTAAAATTAATGTTTTACGATATAATTTCCGTAACAATATATTCTTTGTAGTATCAAATTTGTCTCAAATTGGTGCCCAATTTATTTTTGTTTTTTGGGGGTTCCAAATGTGATATGAAAATGGATACGAAACCATGTTAGAATATATGCCAAAAACAAAACTATAGTGCTTCAAATATCAATGGATCATTGCTCACAACAGCTATATTTTATTGCTTTTAGCATTCATCAGCAAAACATAAACTCAAACTGAACTTGAGTAAAAAGTAGTATCTATGGATATAGCATGATCAGTAGTTTGAATCCATACACTCCCCCCAAGATAGATCAATGTACTTACACCAAGTGTGTTAAAAAAAACCCTAATTGCCTGATGAATCAACTGTCCGGAAAGGTGGTGCCTCACCAAATTTCAGTATGTATGCAGTTTCATAAACCGGCCGCAACTGTGGAATCAACTGAGCATCCAAATACGAATCACAAGAGAAACACCATACTGACAGATCACTGTTTCAATAAGATTTTGAGAATGAAGAGGCGTAAGGGTTATGAACACAAGGAATATAAATATTTTTATATTACCAGAAGAGAATCAAAAGGAAACAATGTGGGGAACCCGAGATACAACCTGAAGCTGAGTGCAAGACAATGGTTTATTTGCTGAAAATGTTGCAGCATATGCTTGTTCACGAAACGGCTGCAGAGAACATCCTTGCAGCACAAACAAAGCCAGTTCTCTTTCGGGTGGTGGCACCTTAAACACATAAAATGTTCAGGAAATTAGAAAACACAATATAAAGTTCACAAAATATCAAAACCAGAATGCATTTCGCAAATCTTCTTGATGTACAATGTCGTTGATTGATAACGTTCAGTGATTAAGAATGAAATTGGATCATAAAGCTCACTAATTGAAGCACATAATCAGTAGTGGTACACTGAAAAAAGTTAATTAGGAAAAGCATAATGGTTGAGTTGATTTTAATTTTCTAACCCAAATCCTCAACAACAAGAAAACCCTATGAGCATGTTGATACGCCAGAAACCACCAGCTATTCACCTTTTTTCCTCTTAAGGGCACTTGAAGATGATTCATAAACTAACAAGTTTCTTATCAGTCTCTGAAGATATCAAACCAATGAATATTAATCCATCAAGCTTACGGAAATAGCTACAAAATCTACTTTACCAAAAGGTCATCTTCAACAGCTATTAACTAAGGTTTATAACCATAGAACTCATAAAATGATTGTTTTAACAATACGTGTGTGTCCCAAATCCAAACAACAAAGGTAGTGGCCTAGTGCATGAGGCTCTGACCGTTGTGTGTTGTCTGGAGTCAATTATGCTAGTAGTAGTTTTACCCTGCTTTTGCATAGAGGTTGTTTCCCTAACTTGAACTGATGACCTCAAAGTCACAACCGACCCCACAACTGTGCCAAGTCTTAACATCAAATCCAAACAACAAAAGCAATTGAAATCATTTAACTAGAAGGATGAACCGCATCTAAGCACCAAAACGTGCAAAGTTGGGCGGTACTTCTTTTGACAACTTACACATATAGTTCTCACCTCAAAGTCATTAACAACTTTACCATTGCTTCAAAACTCACCATCAAATTCAGACAACAATAGCAATTGAAATCATTTAACTTCAAGGATGAACAACACCTAAGCACAAAAAAGAGAAAATTTGGGCGGTACTTTTTTTGACAACTCACGCATACAACTGCCATCGCAAAGTCATTAACAACATTAACATTGTACCAAGACTTATGTTCCATATCAAACAACAAAAAATCGCTTGAATGATGAACTTCGTGCGGTATTTTTTTTCTGACAAGCCAAACATACAGGAAACTCACAACCTCAAAGTCATTAATAAATTTACAGTTGTGCCAATACTCAGCGTCTGATCCAAACAACAAAAACAATATAAATCTTTAACTTGGCAATCAACAACATCTACGCACCAAAACAAGCAAACTTGGGCAATGGGCTACAATTCAGATAAACTTCACATCAGGGAAAAACCATAAACACCAAGGAGATAATCAAGCAATGCCAAGGACCATTTACTCCATTTCATGCAAGATGACATGAAAGATCATCAAGTGCAGACGTGCAGTTCAATAGACAATGAAGATTTATAAGACAAATTGGTGCATAAACTAAAAAAAGAGCCATTGTTGAGCAATGAAAATGAACTGGGACAAACCAACCTGTTGCACGGAGTGTCAGGAGTTGGTATGTGAGTGAGATCAAAACACAACGAAGCCAAGTGCTCGCAAGAGGTTCGAGCCTCGACCCAACCCGATTCAGCTCCATACGTCGAGTCAAAATCTTCTTCTCCAATTGGGTTTTCCTAGCAAAGCATAATCCACAATACCCATTAGTGAAACCTCTTAATACTACCAAAACAACTTTTTTGGGTGTCGAGAAAGTGAAAGAAAATGAAGTAGCTTTACCTGTGGAGCAGCAGAAGAAGACCCTTCCTTCGACATTTCTGAGGTTTCGCTTTCGATTCCAATTCTGAGTTCTGGGTGTTGTTAATTATCACGCAACCTTACGAAAGTTCAAAACTTTTCGTCTTCTCAGTGAATGCGGCACCGTTTTTTGAGCTATTTTTAAACGTTGGGTGCAAAATATAAGCAATTTGATTCATGACATAAGACTATTCTTAAAAGCAATACGCACCTAGCGCATTTTAGCAAATTAGGGTTTGAGGGTGCTATATAAATACCAATTTTTGCTCACTTTTCGCTCCTCACCGTCCTTCTGCTAAGACTCAGTCAAGCAATCGGCGATTAGGGTTTTGGTTCTCCGAGCAGCAGCAGAAGACAATCATGGGTCACTCCAACATCTGGAACTCTCACCCCAAGACCTACGGTCCCGGTTCTCGCGCATGGTAAGAATCTCCCCCAATTTCCTGTTTGGTTGCACAGAAAGTTTAGGAAAATAAGTGGAAAATAAGGCATATGACTTCGATTCGCTTGATTCGTGTTGGGTTTTGACTGCCAAACGGATGATTGGCTTGCTTGCTTTAGATTATTGCATTTGTGATCGTTTGTGGCTTGGGATTTTGGTTTTTTTTTTTTTTTTTGGTGAAAGTCGGCAGCTTTATTGTGTTGCTTTGTGTTTTGGAGTTTGTAGAATGATTTGATTGATGTATAGTTGTCTAATTAAACCATTTCATGAGATGGGTTGTTCTCCAATGTTGACTACTGAGTAGCAGTTTAGGTCATGGAGGGTTGGATTTGGGTAGAAATAACCAATATGGTATTTAAGATTACGTATCTATGTTGCATAAACACGAATAAGAGACACATAACAGATATGCTATGCCACGAATATGTAATGAAGGATATCTATGAATGTCATGCTTGTCAATGCGTTTTGGAGTGTTGGACATGTTCATTGATCAATTCTCTTAAGGGAAAAGTGGGGTTACTTCAATTAAGTGTCGATGTACACAATGATTGTCTAGGTGTTAGATACGGATCGGACATGGATACATTGAGATGGAGTGTCTGTGCATCATATCTATGGATGTTTTGTTTGCTTTTGGATATGCATGCTTTGATTGTAAATTTTTGTTAGAAAGTTTGTATGGTGGTGATGTTTATTTTTGTTACTTGAATCAAACACTTGATCATGTTTTTTACACGGTGGATAGTTATTTGGTATGAATTTAGTTGTTTAATGATTACAATGTTGCTGTTGTGGCAGCCGTGTGTGCGGCAACCCCCATGGGTTGATCAGGAAGTATGGCCTCATGTGCTGCAGGCAGTGCTTCCACAGCAATGCCAAGGAAATTGGCTTCATCAAGGTAACAACACAGGCCTTCTCTGCTTATGATTTGCGCCTAGCTTTGTGTACCGAGCTATGTTCTTTGTATTGCCATTCTCTGATAATTTGAACTTTGTTGTTGTTACAGTACCGTTGATGGATTTGAAAGCGAATGCAAAGATCAGAGGATTTTGCTCAAGTTTAATTTGCTTAGTCTTTGTTTTTATGGTTCAAAGGAACGTGGTTTTGTTGGAATTGGTTAGTGTAATGTTGAATCATAATTGATTTTTGGAACTATACTCTATCTATACTATTTGGAATCCGCTTGCTTTATGTACGTGATAATTGATTTTTGGGTTCTGTCGTGCAATGGTGTGATGTCTGCTCCGCAACTTAGTGAAGATTATGAGCTTCTTTTTGAAGCCTTCGAGAGCTGACTAAACATTATTGTTGTAAAGTTGGGTGATACACTAGGCAGTGTAGCTAAGTTTCAGGTGGTCATCACTCATCACATGGATGCTCCACTATTGTGGAGCAAAACTCGACATAATCACTGTCGATCATAGATGCTTACCAGTGGAACTAAGTTTTACGGAATCTTCACAAGGCTCTGCCCATATGGTACTATGTAGTTTAGTTAACCTCGACTATATTGACACAGTGATGCTATGGAGTTGAGACTCTTCATGTGATGAAAAGTACATGATATAATGACTATTTTAGATTTATCACTTCTTCATGGTGACAAAGGTCGGGTTATAACGACCTTACAGGACTTTTGGTTGGGTTTGGGTGTCAATTTTGGTGTATACGTGAAAGGGACTATTTTGGGTCGTTCATGAACAAAATTTGGTCTTTTACTAAGAAGTAATAATCGAAGTTGAGGATTTCTTTTGAGAGCTTGTATTCAAAAGTCTCGCTTAGGGAGGCTCTAAGAGTCCTAAAGCCTCTTGATAGAGGTGCTAAGCACTGGAGTAGTGGGTGCTAAGAAGGAGAGAGAAAGGATGAGACGTCGAGCTAAACGTTAAACACTTATGCTGATGTGAAACACTCTCTCATCTTTAGCACTTGGAGCACAACATTAATATAGGTTCTGCAATTATCTTTAAAATAATCAATGACAGTTTAATTAAACAAAACAATCCTTGATTAGCCAGCACTATGTTTAAGTTGTGGTCTGTTGGGGAACAAGCATCACAACATTTAATCAACTTTATCCCAGAAATTACAATCAATGCTCTCATGGAGCAAACTTTATTATCACAACAAAAAGCTACAATAATAAATGCATTGCAGTAGTAGTAGAGTTGTTTCTTCCTGAAAAAGCAAGCAAGAAGAAGCTGTGAGGAAATGTGCCCAATCTTGGTAATGGGCAGCTCTTCTCTCCAAGAAAAACCATTCAATTCTCTTCTTTATTATCCCATCTCTTCTTCACTCATCAAAACCAGCATTTATTTCTCATTTTGCTTCCACTTTTGTGCTATTTGGTTTCAAATCAGTGATTGGCATTTATCAAGATGGTGAAGGTGGTTCTGTTCTTGGTTTGGCTTCTGGTTTTTGTGTTCTTCACTACAGAAGCTTCTGCTCATGGTAATAACATTAATCTAGTACTTGTTTTTTACATTTATTTATCATGTTTTTAGCAATCTGGTTTATGTTTCTTGTTGGTATTGTCTGTTCTGCACTTCAAGATCAAACTTTTCTTGAAGATCTCTGGGGTTTCTTGATGAACTTTAGTAATAGCAAACTTCTAGTTCGTAGTTGATGGGAGAAACATTGTTTGATTCTAAGTTTTGATCCAACCCTTACCTTAAAAGTTTTGATGTTGTCTATGTTCTATGTACTTAAAACATGTCTGAATTTGAAAACCAGACAAGCCTCCCTCCATTGCTGGCAATGGCATGAAAGCAAGTACATGGACAAGGAAGCTAAAGGTACACTCTCTCTTCTCCATTTTGAACATTCCTGTGTGTTCTTGTTAGAATATTTTCCTGAGAAATTTGCATTTTCTTGTCACCCAAACATACCAAGTACTAATTTTGAACTACCCATTTTGGCATTTGCAGGAAGAGAGGGTTCAAAAGAGTGATCATTCAAGCAACTTGAACTTGGAGGACTATCAGCAAATAGACCCAGCTCCAATTTCATCATCTGTAACATCAGGTCCTATTGAACATGGCACTCCTCTTAACCCTTTCATTTCATTGCCTAAACCTGGGTGTGACTTAAAGAATGATACATGTTCTTTGCCTCCCTCGCCCGCTCCTACGCCTTAATTAAACTCCTTCGAACTAGAGGGAATTGATCAAGTAGCGTTTGATTAGAATTTATGTTTAGGAATGAGAACGAGAGTTAATTTGAACGTTTTTGTCATTTTCATTATGATTCCAAATTGTTTAGTCAAAACTCTACTTGAAGGTCTTATTGCGAAGGAATTTGTAATGTAGACAGCAATTTCGATTTTGGATCAGACTGAAATATGAAAGATCTACCCGAGTTAGTTGGCCAAAACTCATGCTTCTATTCTTGTGTGTTATTATTTCATACTATTAGCATTTAGTTGGGCTCGAGTTCATCAATCTTCACCATCATCAATTCTGCGAGGTGGAGATATTGTTGGTCCATTCCATCCTCTAAACGGGCGATTTTGAATAAAATACATTCTCTTTTGAATTACTCCCAATACTTCTGGCATTTCTGCAATGTTGTTTTGTTGTCCAAATAAAATCGATAAGTTAATTGAGTGACACTTTTTCTAAGCATGCACAAGTGTTACCAAACAAGCACTTACTCGATAATTTATCTGCTTCTTTTTGAGTGAGTTTTGCTGAAAAACCGTGGATAATTTTGTAGCTATTCACCAAAGCCTCCGTTGGCGTGCTATGTCAAGTTTCCAATATGACAATTCAATAAAAGAAATTATCAATTAGTTTATCGCATCGAATCAAATCTTGATCAATGTTGCTAAATCTACATGTAAACTAAATTACCTGGTCTCTAACACCTTGCTCAACAGACGCAAATGAGCATATTTAGATTCTGGATTACGTAGAATCACTATATAAATCTGCAGTTTTGTGGACGTCACAATTAGTAATTAAGTAGCGATAAAGGTTGCGAGTTTGTTTACAACTATGCAATAGAATGTGCGTTCGTTTCTTACATCTTTTTCGGGTTTAACTTGAGACTGAATCCGAGCCTGAACCTCTGCATGGAAAATGGCAAGGAATATAGAGATGGTTAGTAGCCAAAAAGTTGAGCTTGTCATTTTGTCAAATGGTGATTTTGTGAATATGTGTTCTCAAATTTGTAAACTTGTTACATATTATATAATGTTGAAGACAAGTTCATAAAAGAAGTAACTCTATTTTTAAGGTTATGGCAGTTTAAATTTGCATATAATTAAGATCATCTAGAAACTTTTTTTTTTTTTTGAAAACAGATCATCTAGAAACTTAAAACAACATAATTAATAGAATCACAATTAAAATTTCCTTTTTCTGTTTTTTTTTAATACAACCATATGCACAAAACTTGAGAGGTGAGTTTTTATTTAATGAGTTAAAAGTTTATTTAAATAAATAAAAATTGAATGTGAGTTTTGTGAATTTGTGGTAAATTGTATCTACAATGTAACTTATTTTTGGAGTTATTCTTTAAGCATGATTTGATGATAAATTAACAAATTATGATCCTTTGAAAGCAAGGGATGTTTTCATGATAAATTGCAGATTTTGAGCTTTAAACAATGGAGGTGGAAAGAGACTTTGCATCTTTAATTTGCAAAAGAAAACAAGAAAGGAAGAGAAAAAGGGCAATAACTTAGCTTCCAAAATGTTTTATATATATGAGAAAAAATCATCTTAATCAAATTTTAAGTGGTTGATTCAAAGTCGTGCCGATGAGGTAATGTCACCTCATAAATTAACATACATATTCATGTCATTGAATTATAAATTTGGACCGCTCGTCCGGATCCATTTATTTTGTGTTTTGGATGAGAATTATTGCTCTCTCTTTCTCTTTCTCGTCTGGATCTTACCTCAGTGAAAATTTACTAGGATCTGCTTAATTCAAATTCTTAATGAGATGTCATAACATTATTGATAATTTAACTTAACGTATAAATATTAGTCATATTTGACAACATCGTAACAATGTTATAGAATATTTATATAACAAAGCATAACATCTATTTTTAAATATAAAACAAGTAAACCATGACCTGAAATCTCATTATTATATGTATATATATAACTTTGGAGGATGATTTCCTAAGAAATGTATAATATTTTGTTGAACATTTCATGTAGGTTCCTAGAAAAGTTATTGTGCATTCAAATAAAAAATATTATTATCATTTGTTTGGATCCTAAGAGATAAAAATAAAAGTAAACAAATTGAATAAAATGATCCAAAATACATTATAATAGTCAAGAAATCAACAATGCAATATTTTTCTTTTGAATTTTTTTCCTTTTATATCTTGATAAATTGTTCAAGTTTGTGTTGTCCTCTACTATACAAAGTGATTATTTGGATATAGATGCTACTAATATCCTACAACTTTTTTTAGTTCATTTTGAGAAATAATTTGTTTTATTATTCTTTATGGACTTGCATCATTGTCACATAAAAAACAATTATTAAAAGTTAACGTGATGTCGATTCACATTTTAGTATAACATCTCATTACACACGTTAGTTAAATACCTAAATTTATACTCAAGTCTCTTCCCAAAACTAAATCTAAAACATTTTTTGTCTTCTTTTTCTAGAACCCTCAAAAACTCAAGTGACATCTCCAAAATTCAATATAAAGCTATATTAGCAAAATTGTTATTAGGTGTTAAGATGCTATTAATTCTTCAAAACTTTCTAAGATTGTTTTGGGAAATAATTTGTTTTATCTTTCTTTAAAGATTAAATACCTAAATTCAAACTAAAGTTACATCTCCGAGATTAAATCTGAAATCTGTCTTGTCTTTTTTTAAGAACTCTAAAATCTTTCTTGTTAGTAGTTAATTTTATGAGTTGAGTATGTGATTAGATTAATATAATAATTAAAATAGTAATATGGGCATCAGTTAACTGATATAATATTATATCAGTCAAACTAATAAGGTGATGACACCTCATTTAAAATCATGGATCCGGACGGATAGTTCCGCTCCCACCAATTCACTTGGGTGGGTATAAGTGATTTTAAATGAGGTGTTATCAGCTTATTGACTTTCTTAGATTGTGCCTGATGTAACCTTATATCAGTCAACTGATATACATTTTACTCTAATTAAAAATAATTTCACAAATCAACATTGCACTTTCATTGATACAATGAATACTGAATACAATAAACTATCACTAAATTGCCTTAATTTTCAAAATATCATATCTCACAATAATCAAGAATAAATTACATATAAATACATCATTCCAAAAAAATTAAATTTGAACTCCAAATAATAACAATCATTTATATTATCCAAATCCTAATAGAAATAAAATTAAAAAATTATCAAATTTATAATATTGTCTATATATATAAAAAAAATCTCCAAACAAGCAAACAATTTGGCGGCCCAAGTTGACGTATTAGCGACAAAGCGACAAATATTGATTGCTAATTCGTTTCAAATGTAGTAACCGAACATTAGATCATTATTGAAACGTCAAGTGCATTTTTTTACTTGCATAAGAATTTGATCACCTTTTAGACCCTGATGTTGATGTTTTATATTACGCTGAAACTTGGCTGATCCAAACAAACCGACGTGACGTAGCTTTACAAATACGGGAATTTGATCGTAGAAAGAAAGTATAGTACAACAACTATTTGTGAAATGAAGTTATGTGTATACTATACTTATATGTAATTTACTTAAAAATCATTAATAAATAACTAAAAACAGCAAGAAAATATAGAAATAAATAAAACTCTAAAACCTCCATTAAACGAACATTAACGTCTCTCTAAAGATTCACCAAAACCCAAACGGCCAAACCCACCTGCATCTCTCTCTCTCTCTCTCTCTCTCTCCACAGAGACCATAGTCACTCACAAGTCTCAAATCTCTCACCTACTCACGCTCTTCTCTAAAACCCAAATGCCAAAATTGTTGCTTAGAAGCTACAGGAGAAGCTAAATCTTGTCAAAATCCTCTCTTGAATTGCCATTTTCTTCCCAATTTGCTTGGTTCAGGTCGCTGCCAATGTGGAAATCAATTGGGTTTCTGGGCAGAATATGTGTTTGATAAAAGAAATGTTTTGAGCTCCGATGATGGTTGTTGCCATTTCAAAAGTAGCAGCTTCGACGACTGACCCAAACAAGCCCTCTTCTTTTTAGCGACTGACCCAAACAAGCGTTTTGCGGAGAAGGAGGGATGGAAACGCGGCCCGAGTAGAGGAAACACGGTGATAACTCGCATTTTGTGCTAGTTATTGAACCCTAAATCATGCATAGTTGTCCTCATTTACTCTCAAATTTGAGCTTAAACCGCTCACATTTTAGTGTAAAACACCCAAATTGCCTTTCTTGGTAGTCAATCATCATAAATCCCGACTTTAGGTTATTTTTGGTATTTTCATGCATTTATTCGCTTATTTGTGCTTGATAAAATCTGTTTTAGTGTTCTTGATGTTTTCAGGATAATTAGAGCGGTCCCGAGCATGGAAGGGAGCGGAAACCGAAATCAAAAATTCAAGAAAGTGATTAGGTCTCCAACGCCGTGGCATCGGTTGTCAGCGCTGCGACGCCCATGAGTCAACCCAAAGTCAACCCTCGATGCGCGTTGCCAGCTCAGCAGTGGAGTCAGCCCTACACGATGTCCAAGCGCCGGCCTCAGCGCCGGTCTGCTGAAATGTCTATAAATACGAGGACGGTTTTAGGGTTTGGAGCTCAACTTTTTGCCCTTCTTTTCACGCTGTCTACACTCCCAGATGTTCTTCTCCAGTTCCAGAGCCTTCATACTCCCAATTCCATCATCTCAACCCCTTTTCCATTAGGATTACGCTTGCATTTGGATTATTTAGAGATTCGACATTGAGGATTGCTTGTTCATCTCGACACCATCGAGTC
>JAYMTA010001874.1:0-18390 GCA_036897625.1 Pelargonium cotyledonis | reverse complement strand
AGAAGAGTAGGGATGCCCGCCAGGGAGCCCTGAAGATAGGTCGCATCGAGGGTCATCGCCACGTGGATGGCTTGGTCGTCGGAGCAGATCATGTTGTCCTTGTACGACAACTCCGTATCTGTCGTCTCCGTCGTCTCATGGTGGTTGTTACGAGGAATAAGAGGACAATCGTGGGAGTTGTAGAATTGGGGCGCTTCTCTAAACTGCTGGTTGTTGGCGGCGGCGGAGGCGGCGGAGATGAAGAAAAAGAAGAAGCAGAGAAGGAGGCGGTGGAGAGGCAAGATCATCTTCTGGTGTGAAGAAGAGGACAGAGAGACACTACTACTTGTAGTAGTGTTTAGCTGTGAAGAAGCCATTGATTTTGAATCAACCTCATGTCTTTTTTGACTCAAAATCAAACTCTCCTCTCTCCTCTCTCCTCTCTCACCTATTTAAGAGAGAGAGAGAGATAGGGGATTGTTTGTCAAATTCTCTGTAAAAAAAAATGGTAAAAATAATAAAATGTTTGAAATCTCAGTCATAGTTTATCAGTTGAGACTTTTTTTTATAAGCTATTGGTATATTTTATTTATCAAACCCAAAAGTGCAAATAGAATAACAAAAGGCATTGAACTTCCATCACAAACACGAAGATTTAAATCAAATGATCAACAACTAACTAAAGCTTTGAACGCGAAGTACTGTATCTTTAATACTCGGATAATCGTCTCGAAAAACAAGCACATTCCTATCAAGCCACACGAACCATAGAACAAAATGACAAATAGCTTTCAACACTTTTGAGCTTAGAAGATTTGTTGTAACTAGCTTGAGACTTTCAGCCAAAATATATACTGAATGGATTTGGTCGGAGCATTCAATGTCCACAAATTCATTAGAACGAGTATAAGTGCTAATAGATAACGTGACATTATTTCTTTAGCTGAGAGTCTCAGTTAATAAATAATAATGGCCGAAATTTTTTTCTCTCAAAATAATAAATAAAATATTACTCCCTCCGTTCTGAAATGAGTGTCCTGTTTGTCTAAATTTTTTGTCCCATAATAAGTAATTTTATAAACACATTAAATTTTTTAGTAATTCTTAATTTTTGTAAAAAATAAAAACATAACACTCATTTTGTGACGGAATGAGTAATATTTGTAAGAAGTGAATGTGGACAATGTGATACTTATAATTTGGGTCACAAATGCTTGTTCTAAGAATGGTAAAACACATATTACTCATTGTCCTGTTCAATGCTCTGTTTTTTTTCTATAGATATAAGAAAATATACCAAGAATGGTCAGTTTCTGTGAAATTGAAACCATACCATGAAGATTTGAAGATTGAAGTGTCCTTAGTTGAGCCATCCACGTCCGCTGATGGATCCAACACACCGTCTTTGGCTTTGAACCCACGATTTCAGTTCCCAATCTTCCAAAACTTGATGCTTAATCATATAATAATCTTCTTATTTAGGTCAAACTAAAACTATTAAACACATTATGTTATGCTCATCAATGTACTAATTAGAATTAACCATGTAATAAACAATTTGAAATTACTATTATTATACTATGAAATTTGTTGAAAAATGCACATAAAATCACCAATTGTTCATGGTATTGGTTTTACAAAAATAGGTAATTAACCTTAAATTAGTGCTAATGAATGGTGAATTAATTATTATTTGCTATAGAATACTAGTAATAAACTAATAAATGGTGAATAATTTTTAGACTTGTGGTTGGGTAGGTGACTGCCAAACATCCTATTTCAGTTACTTGTCATCGATGTGCTATAGCTACATTATTAATACTCGTATATTCATTTTTATCATTTATGATCAAATTCATTAACAAAATAGAATTTTACATTTTATTTTTATTACTAGCTTACATATTTATTATTTATAATCATTCTTATTGAACCCGTAAATATTGAGGAATATCTGAATTATTGATGGTATAAATATTAGAGAGAAAAAAAAATTGAGCGCAAATAAATATTAGATTTTTAATAATGTAGTTATTCAAATTGTTTAGTGTGATTTATTTTATATGCTTACTAACTTATTCATCATCAAGATAAATTAACAACATTGTATTAATCCTTGAAAAAAAACATTGTGTTAACAGAATATGCTTACTAGCATGAGTAGTAAAGAAGTTTCTTCTAGTGGTTTGAAACTGCTTCAAGACACGGTGTTACAAGTTTAAATTGATTATTATAATTTCTTTTTTTTCGTAAAAAGCTTTTAGCTAACTTAGCGAGTTGGTGTAGTTGATTCAACATTACGTCTCTTAAGCAAGAGGTTGAGAGTTCGAATCTCGACTTTTGTGAATGGAAAAAACTCACGAGCCAACCCCCCTACCGCTTAGTGTGTTGATAGTGGGGCGAATGTGAATTAGTCTGGGTGTGGTAAAACGGTTTAAAGGTGCCAAATGCGAGTGCATGGACCTGCTCAGAAACTCCATGGTATAAACCCGAAAAAAAAAGCTTTTAGCCCCAAAAATTAATAACTCATTTTTAAGCTATTGTTTTTAAAATTTGTTTTACTTTTTATTTATTTAAGAAACAATGAACATAAATATTATAAGACCAACAAGTGCAAGTGAGCATTAGTGACAAGAAAAACGCCATGTAATTTAAAAATAAAGGAACTTGGCGGATGCAAACACCTTACATGTAAAAGCAGACTGTGATACATGAAAAGTGGATCACGTCTTGTATTTTTAGACAATTTTAATTTTAAAGTGGGTGTGATAATAAATTACATCTTGTGTTATTTGTAATGAACGGCTAGTATACAATTTAAAAAATACATAGATTTGAAATGTAAAGCAAGTGGAAGCTTGAATAATTTTCTTACCCATAAAGTAAATTTAGTTCATTGGGTCCTGATATTCCGTGAAACAGTTAATGCAGAACACTCCGGGCATGAACTGTGGGTTTATGGTTCCTTAAGTAACTGAAGTAACCGAAATTTATGTCCAAAAAAGAGGCCACGTCACCTCTTTGCGTGGCCCACACACTAAATTACCGGGCAAAGTCACGATCGAGATGTAGCCACGTAGAATGAGGGGGGACCCAAGTGCCACGTGAGCTTGACCCTCCTTAAATGAAGCAATGAAAAGGCGCAGGTTGATTTTTTTGAATTAGAAAGAGACTGAAGAACAAGAAATTCCAGAAAAAGTAGGTCTTATTACAGCGACATTTTATTTCCCTCCTTTTACTCTTCATGTGACCTAACACTTGAATTCATTCTCAAGCAAGCAAAAAAAATAAAAAAAAATATTAAAAGAATGAGACAAAAACGTGACAAAGAACATGAAAATTGCAACAACACAGTCTGCATGAATGGAAATAGCGTTTGCATTCGATCTCTGCTCGACACACTCCTGAGGAGAGAGATCGATGAGTTTTAACTGTGACTTACACTCGAATGAGAATTGGTCTTGGGGGTCGTAAAACCGTTTAAAAGTTGTCAACCGCGAATTTGCAGGACCGTTCAGAAATCACATGGTTTAGACGAAAAAAGATGGATAATTATGTTGTTTGTTGTTGATTATTCCTATTACTGCAAAAATAAAATTCTACAACTGATGTAAGAATTGTTGTTTTTCTCTTTTTTTTATTTCAATAATGAAAATGGAGGAGAGGACATAGCATGGTTTGATATGAAATGGGAAATATTAGCTAGAAAACAAGAATATGATTGAGAGGCATGTGAGGTGCACATGTGAATTGCTGTGGAAGAGGGGGTCGGGGTTGGGGACATTAATGGAGCAATTTTAAAGAAAACAAGACCACCATCACCATGTGCTACACATGACCTTCTCCCAATTATTAGGTTGACTTCTGAGTCTCTTTCTCTTTCTCTTTCTCTTTTTTTTTTTTAATTTGGTGAGCTACACAAAGGGGTAGCTCTCCCCTATAAACTCATAAACCCAAATAATCCACCCCATACCGCATGTAGGGAGACTCGAACCTGAGACCTCTAAAGAAATCCAAAGCGCTTAACCGCTTGGCAAAACCTGCTTTGGTACTTTCTCTTCTTCTTCTTCTTCTTCTTCTTTATTTACATCATCCAAGCCCCCAAAACTTGGTGATTTCAATGAGTTAGAAACATTTGGGGACACTTTGAAATTAAGGAGATTCTTCATGTTGTTTGAAAGACAATAGAGACATTCCACCAAAAAACAAAGAACTATTATCCCAAGCTCGACGACGTAGAGTCATGGGAGCACACTCACCACAAAGATACGACGTCCAAGCTCAATGCATAAACAATATTATTCATATTTGTAGTATTCGTTCATCGTGTTGTTATTACTTATGATTCTTTTTGTAACGTCAAATATTATTGAAAATTGTTTGATGCACATGTAGAAATCATATACGGCAGCTTTTAATATTTGGTTAATAATACAGTACAAGTTTGATCCCTTAACCAATCAATCATTGGCAAATTCATAGAAATCATCTGTAGTTGCTGGTTAATGATACAGTACAAATTTGATCACTTAATCAATCTTATAATTATGTTATCCATCAACCCCTACTAATGCTATTGTAACAAAGTTGGGTCATTGAAGAATAGCTATAAATTATGAAAGCTACATAAATTCTTTATTTTTTTTTAAAGAAATAAACTTAATTTAATTGATTACTTCACTCCCACAAGTAAAATGAATACAAGTGTTATCTTTGGCTTAAATTATCCTAAACCAAAAATAATACGGCTTAAATTTGTTTATTCTCTGCATAAAATAGAGTAATTTTAAGGAAAATATGTGAAAAAACAGTATACAAAACTTTGAAAACTCATTCATTTTTCAAAGTAGTGATATTATACTGCAACAAGTCAAGAAAGGTCAACACCGACAATTTAGAATTGTAGGTTTTATATTTTGGGCACTTAGTGACTATATTAATGAATGCATCTAAAAAAAAGAAGGAAAATGCTGATTTTGTACAAGTCAAGTGTTGACACTTCCTTCCCCAGATATGCAAATCCAGTCAATTGGGCCAAAATCAGAAACATGAGGAGAAATAAGAGCAGCCATAACTAGAAAACAGAAAACAACAGGCAGACACATCTATAGTTGTGAGCTAGTTAGCTAGGGTCAATGAAATCAACTTCTATTGACTTTGTGAATTATGAAACTAGTTGCCATATCCCAACAAAATGGGGAAATATCCAAAGCTGAAACTGTACTACTCTAATGGGAAACTACCTAACTGATAGAAGACAAAGCTGCTATGCAACGCAATGCAATTCAAAAGAGCCAGTCTTCTCTTGTTGGCCATACCATTCATGAATATTCTAAAACCATGCAAATTACTGGTTGTACAGTATATGTGGTTCTGAGGGAGTCAAGAAAGACGGGATAGATACGATGAGGTTGGCTGCATAAATGAATTGATCGAAATCTAGTATTCACTATTCCAATGGACACTGCCAGAGTAAAAAAACACAATTAACAATTGCAGGACAAGGATGTAGAAGCAAGCAATCCCAAATTCGAAAATATGCATGAAAAATCATTGGATACACATAATTACCAGTTCATTTCCAGCCAAGCCCCAAAAAACACACAAAAGCAAACCAATCACGTATCTCTGGTTTAAACTAATTGCTCACTAAAATCAGAACACAAGCATTGACAGAGAATAAAAGCGAGATATCAATCCTGCATGATCCAAGTAATGCTCAGTTTCTTGGCTTCTAACATATTTAATCTCTACATATATAATTTTCTTCAGCATTACAAACCTTAAGCAACATTCTGATCATATAAATCAATACAAAACTTCCCTGAATATGGACTGAAGTTAGTCATGCCAATTATTGTCATAATACCTGAAACAACTATAAGAGAAATTCACACGAACAACATAGTAATTTCCAATATGGGCCACAAACATTATCAAACGATCAAGCCGTTCTCTTCCAGACTATAATAATGAAAGAATAAAAGACAGAAAAACACAAAAACAGACTCAAGCATAGAAAGGATGCAGTCATATTTTGTATGTTTAGCTCTGAAAATTGGTCATTCCTAGTTCTATTCCAATCACTAACCACTGGTTGATGTAAAGCTATTACGATAAATATTATGAATTTTTGTGAGATCTGAAGAGCTTACTGTCCATAAATGCCCATGCAACATAAGTGGAAGGGCATCATTTATTTCTTGATAACTCTTTTCTACAGCAGCAGCCTCTATTCGCTTTCCTTCCTTCCAAAGACTCTTTACAAGCAACTCTTTTGTAGCAGCATCAGGCTTCAATTTTGAGTTCACCATGTCTTCAAAAACCCTCCTTCCAAGAGAAGCCCTCTGACAATTGCAATAAGCTTGTATCAATACATTGAAAACATGAGCATCTGGCTCCACCCCACCTTGCTTAACCATAGCATGCACTTCCTGCACTTTTTTAATATCTCTTTCTAGTCCAAAATGATGAATCAACCCAGAAAATGTCTGGATATCAGGGAAAATATCGCACAAAATCATCTCTTCAAGAACATCCATGACATCAAAATTCCTCCTGCACTTGGTCAAAGCATGCAACAAAGATGAATATAAGAGCATCAAATTAAATCTTGATATGGGACCACAGAGGTCTCTATCATCGCGGAAGACCTTTAGAGCAGCATCAGCTTTCTTTGAAACACCATAGAGGTCTATTATCAATCTGATGGTGCTGAAAGGCATTCTTATCCTCTCCCTTCTTATTCTGTTTATAAGTTCATCAACTAATTGAACACGCCCATGACGTGCTAAAAGAGCAATCATCCTTTGTATAGTGTAGATGTCATGAGTAAATCCAGGCTGACAAGCAACCCAACAGAAGAAATCCCAAGCTTGTTTTGGTGATTTGAAATACCTAAGAATCTTGCAAACCAACCGAGTGGTCCAAATAAACTGCGCACCCTCCAATGCCAATACCTCATCAGGGCTCCAATTCCGCAAGGCAGTTGCCAAAGCTCTTGGATCTAACCAAGGTTTCAATTGAACTACATTCACATATTCTTCACCACTAGCACATTTAACATCCTGATGTCCGTCTTCATCATTATCATCATCATCACCACAACCATCCATGTCAAACACTACATTCTCGATTCTCCCATCTGGCAATGCTTCTTTAAAGAATTCATCAGTTTCCTCACCATAGCCAGCCTCTTGCAATGACAAATACAAGGTTCGACCAGGCAATATTCCTTCACCCTGCATTTCATGAAGTAACGTCTTGACCTCATGAAACTGTTCAAGCCCAATGAATCCTTCTACAAAAATTGAATACTGCTTTAAAGTGCGATTAATCCTCATCAACGGCAGTATATGAAAAATCTCCATAGCAGAACCTATTTTTCTTGTATTGACAAGATGTTCAATCATAACCGTGTATGTTCTTGAATTAGGAATCGCCCCTTCATCTATCATCTCATAGAAAACTTGCACAGCATCAAAATCTCTACCCAGCTGAGCATACACATGCATACCGATATTATAAGTTTCCGTAGATGCACCCTTGTTTGAGTGTCTATACTCTTCCCAAGCACAGACAACTGACTCAAGGTCTCCAGCAGTAGCACACCACCGGATGAGATCCAAGTCAGTGACACACACATTGCCAAACTCACCAGCCTTGATAGCACCAATCAAATTCTTAAGTTCACCAATTCGCTGCGACCTGGCAAGGACTTTGGCCATGGCATGGACAGTGGACTGGGTATGTGAAAAATGAGGAATTGATTTAAGGGTTTCGAAGAGGCATAGCGCAGAGTCTGCAGAGGGAGCTGCGCGCAGAGCAGTAGTGACTACAAAAGAATCCAAAGTTGCAACATTTAAGAGGTTGGCAAGTGAGGTTGGAGGGTGATCGGAGCGGAGAGTGAGGCGTATAGAATCAATGAGTTTTGCTCGGTGGAGGTAATGAGAGACTTTATTAGGAAATGGGTGGCCGGCATAGCAGCGAGCCGGCCTGGTTAGGCTATTAATTAGGTTAATGGAAGAAAAGAAGCGCTTAGCATACATTGACACAAGCTAGATACATATGATGGTGTTTACAGCAAGAATTGTGGACAAAAGTGGTTAGGAACTGCTAGTATCAACAATTTCAATGGTAGATGATGTGCAAGAAACAAGAAACACAACAAAATGGAGCAAGCAGTGAGAGAGACAATACATCAAACACATGGTGTGCATACAGAAACAGAGAGTTGATAGATATTACCGCACAGCCACAGTGGAGGGTTGAATCGGAGCATCAATGTAAGTTCATGTGAGGGAAGCAAGGAATCGGAGGGAGAGAATCGCACTCGTTCCGGCAAGTTTGGAAAGGCACACATAAGAAGAGCCGTTTGGTTTGGTTTCAAATTAGGGCCAAGTTTAACAAATACCAGTAAATGGTGGGGGTGGGGGAAATGGGCATCTGTTTGGATGCTACTAACACACTGTTCTTATGTGGATTTGTGTAAACTAAGGATAAAGCTAGTGGTGTTCATGGGCGGGTTATCCGCCTGTTTATGGAAGTGGGTAACTCAATGCGCTCGTTTCGAGTTATAATCTTGCAACTTATGAGATTTATATCATGCAAGAGTAATGTATTTCTAAACAATTTGTGAACTGGGGTTATGACGTTGTGATAGGTTATGCACAATTCACTCGATGCATATGGAGATTTACCCAAACTTTATTCAATAATCAAAATTTTAGTTAAAATTTGAAAGAAGAATAGGTTTGAGAAATAGTGATCATAAGAGTAAATGTCATTCAAATGACTGAAACTAGTCCAAGGGCCGAAAAAATGATTAAATGTTAAAAAAAATCCTTCAACACATTAGTTCAATAAGATTTTCTCATTTTTAAAGAAATATTGGAATTTGGTATTCCAATAATGTGAGAAGCTTATATTTCTATTCCATCTTTTTGGAAAAACACCCAAGACGGATTCAACTTGACGCGATATGTTGATAGTGTTTTTTTATATATATGTTATTCTGCCTATTTTAAGATCTCGTAAAGGGGAACATAAAAGATGAATATTTTTAAGTAATAGTTGATATTTAAGCAACTCTTATTTCCAGACTATTTTATGGAGGGTCAATAACATTTTCAAGATTCATTAGTTATTTTTTTCTAGTATGATATTGAATTTTCAAAAAGAGGCGCTGTTTTGATCTTTATTCTTTGAATAAATCATTTTAGTCTCTGAATCAATTACAACCATGCACAAGCCAATTCAAAAATTCAAACTTAATATATATCATTGGTAAACTCTGTATCAGAAAAAAAAAAAAAATTTATATATATATTTTCGAGGTGAAGGTGCAACCACATTAAAGTGATAAAATAGCTCAAATACTTGATAAAAAAAAGTTTACAAAATTCATACGAAAATTCGTCAATATGAGCTTGACACGTGTCCTTGAAAATAGCTTGAAGAAAGGCTCAACTCACTCAAAAAAAGGTCAGGCCCAAATAACTCAGACAAGCCATTACTTGTTGCTCATGAAAGTAGAAACCATTTCCTGCTTGACTAAATTCCAATTGGGACCCAAAATAATAGAAAGGAAAGACCAAAGATTGGTACCCACCAAGATGGCAATCCATATAAATGTGGTTGCAGCTTCACAACAATGACACAAAAGTCAGGTTTACATCACATATCAGATGATCCAACCAAAGTGATGTATATACAATCCCATCTCATCTCATCTCATCTCAAAACATAACAGCCCTATATCTTAACATGTTAGATGTTATGTTTTATTGATATTGATAACAATTCCAAGTTTTGTTTCTATCATGTTGGCTCAAATGGTTAATATCACTTTAGATTTTCTCTGAGATCTCAAGTTCGAGTCTCTAAATATTGTTACGTTCCGCGCCGATAAAAAAAAAAAACTGAAAAGCAATGAAACTTGTTTCAACAATACTAAGTAGACTTGTAGAGTTACATTAACAATTATGAAACTCTGTCGAGATACTACTTTATTTTTTATTTTTTATCAACAACGGAATATTATACTCGAAATAATAATGTTTCTCACTACTAAAAGGGAGTGTCACCTGTTCAAACATCGTAGAGAATTTAAAGTGTTTTTAAACACTTGACCCAACATGTTTTGGCCGTATATTGGAACTCTTCTTTCTTGTACAAACAAAACAGAACACATAAGTAGCCATTTTTGTTTTCCAACTGGTTGTCGCTTTTGTTTCCACAAACAAGCTCTAACAGTCACACTTAAGTAGTCCTCATTTTCCCCAAAATGACCCCATATCATATCATATCATGTATCTTACTCTAATTTGGCAATACTATAAGGGCATTTTAGACATCTCCATCCCATATCATATACCATGAAAGAAAATCCAGCAACAGTCCACAAAAAGCAACAGTGGAATCAAAAGGAAAACAAAAATGATGGAACACAAGCATAAAGCAAGGCTGTTTGGTCACTGAGATCAAGCTTTTTATAGAGAGTGTGGAAGAGAATATTTGCAGAAGCAAATCCATGGGAAAATAATTCTGAGACCCACAGACAGCATCAAAAGCACAAGTAAATTTTAATTTTGTTACTTTTATTTTGATGTGGGCTCTGTGTATCATACTTCACTGTGAGCTTCCAAAGACACTCATGGGCTTCAAATTTTGTTACAGATGGAGCACCCAGTTCTTGGTGAGTTCTTATTCTTTCTGGGATTTCATCATTTCATCATTTTGTTTAATTTGAAGTATGTGACTGTTTCTGTTTTATGGGGGCTTTCTTTGACTGGTTTGAGAGGCATTGGAGACTGAGGATTAAACTGTGTGATTTTTTGTTTTTGTGATTTCACTCATTATTGTGTTTTGAGGAAAGTGTAGGGTTTTACCCTTAGAACAGTGTGTGAAGTGTGACTGATTTTGATTTCTATTCAATTAAATTGTTTTTTTTTTATGGAATGTTTCATATTTTCCATGGCTGGTCTTGAAATATAAGTTAACTCATTGTTTTGTGTAATTTTGCTAAAATGCAGCTATCTGATGGATCAAAGTTTATTTAGGGTTCTTACAAGGAAGTTAAAGACTTTGATTTTATACTGAGACTTTGTTGGTGAAATTTGATCCCAAGGATTGAGATATAAATTTGTTGGTTTAGAGGATATCCATTTGGTTGTCCTGTGGAACCATTGAGTTCTTAAAATCATATACTCAATTGAATTGTGCAGTGAATTCTGGTTATGGCTGAAATCAGACTCACAAGGGTAGAGGAAGGCCAAACCAAAATTAGAAATGTTCCCATTGCTGTAACGCCAGAAGGTTTCTGGTGTTGTCCTTCTCCTGTTATGTTTCAGAAGACCCTTAAATCGCAAAATCCTCTAAACAAACCCAAACCCTCTTCGCTGCCTCCCAAGGCCAGTGTTCAGAAAAAACAGAACTCGGTTTCTGAGAAAAAGATGGCACTCATCTCATCAAGATCTGGAGCTTTTCCTGATGATCAAGAAACTTTTTGCCCCAATACTCCTGGTCGTGATGCAGCCATGCCTCCCGAGAGAGTGCCAAGATCCAAGATAGAAAATTTGCCGAGGAAAGTGGCAATTGAGTTTGGTGAACCCGGAACCAGTGACATGAAGGTGATTTTATTTGGAAAGCAAGGCTTCATTGTCAAGTTGAGTGTTCACAGGAATGTTCTTGTGGAGAATAGTAGTTTCTTTGCAGATAAACTTGTTGATCGACAGCCTGGTTTGTCCTGTCTTGAAATTGATGATTGTGAAGATGTTGAAATCTATGTTGAAACTGTGGGGTTGATGTATTGCAAAGATATGAAGCAATGGTTGATCAAGCAAGCGGTTCCACGTGTGCTCCGGATTCTCAAGGTAGCTCTTCAAATCTTGTTTTAGGTTTCATCTTACATGCAACTATGGTTTGACTGCAATTATACCGCTCATGCTACTTATGTAATAGGCTCTATTAGGCACTTAGTAAAATGGTCTGTCAACTATTTGTTCATTTTTTGGATAGATCTGTTTTTTCTTGTTCCTTGATACGGGATAGTACACATATAATGTTTCATTGAGTATGCTCTAGCCTTGTGAGTTGTGATAGTGAGGATGATCCCATACGAGTTTACCTTGCCCAATTCTTTGTGAAAGATTTTTCCTTCCCTCTTTAATGATTCAACTAATATGCCTTGAACTGGATTATAGATTTCTCCAACTGGCAAGTTTGCTATGCCTGAACCTCAAATCGATCTGCTCTAAATTTGGCATATAAGAACTGATTAGGTGGTTACTTCCTTGTGAACTCCCATATTTGTTTTCTTTCATTTTGTTTTAGTACACCAGCTATCTATGGGAAGGTCAGAAATATCTTCACATATTTCGAACCCGAACTAAATGGAACTGAAATGCAGGTTGCAGAACTACTTGGTTTCAACTCGTGCATGCATTCGTGTTTGGAATACGTGGAAGCAGTCCCTTGGGTTGGTGAAGAAGAAGCAAAGGTTGTCTCGGCAGTTCTGCGACTCCAAAGTGAGGGTATTGAAGTAACCTCACTATTAAAACGAGTATCATCTGACATAGTGAATCCACCTATAGACACACTACCCCACATTATAGAACTTGTTCTCAAAAGCAATGATGAGAGAGGCAGACGTGAAATGAAATCCGTAGTACTGAAGCTTCTTCGAGAGAATAGAAGTATCCCATGCTATTCAAATTCATCGGATATAGGCAACGAAAGTATTTACAGTTCATGCCACAACTGCTTGAACTCACTGTTGTGTTTGTTGAAGCAAGCTGCGGAACCCGAGTTTGCTGAAAAATCAGTGGACAGCAGAGACCCTGTGGTGAAGCAAATAGCTGTGGATGCTGATAATCTGTCGTGGTTGCTAGAGATTTTAGCTGACAGGCAAGCAGCAGACGAATTTGCATTGATGTGGGCTAGCCATCAAGAGATGGCGGCCTTACACACAAAGCTCCCGATAACATGTCGTTACCATTTGAGCTGCATCACAGCTAGAGTGTTTGTTGGCATTGGGAGAGGAGAACTGCTGCCATCAAAGGACACTCGACTTTTGCTGTTGCAAACATGGTTGCAGCCATTGATCAATGACTATAGCTGGTTACAACACGGGTGCAGATCATTTGATCGTAATGTTGTGGAGGAAGGGATTGGGAGGACAATCCTCACTCTGCCTCTAGAGGAGCAACAGGATGTGTTGCTTGCTTGGCTAGGCAGTTTTTTGAAAGCCAGCGATAGCTGCCCAAATCTTTTGGGAGCGTTCGAGGTTTGGTGGCGAAGGACTTTTATCAAACCTTATGGTGAAGGACAGCCTAAGCCCCTCCCCACAGAGTAATGATATAATATGTACATTTCATTTCATTTCATATCAGGAGTTGTGAAAATATGGACCAGGAGCTAACATATGGGAATATAGTGGAGATGGAGATGGAATCTGTTTTCAGCTGCAGCTGTAGCTTAAAAGAAAGCTTATTTTGGATTGCTTCATATGTTGAAAATGCATGTAATCTCCAGTTGATGGTTTGTTTGGGTTTGTTATAAGTTTGATCTATATACTGATAATGCACTGAGATAATTGGTGCCATCCATGTCTGTAAAGCAATATAGCATAATTTTTGTGTGCAATGAGGTTGAATCAGATATGAGTTGTGTTTGAAGCATCATTTGAAGAAGAAGTTGGTTTTGTTGACTTGCAAAATTGATGGTTTTGAGGGCTGTTTAATTTGTTGATTGAGATCTAAATCTGAGTGATGGTTACATAACATGTTACAAATACAGTAAATATGTGTGGTCCAAGTCCTCCTCCTCTGGCTGTTCAAGTGTTGTCAGATTTGTACAAAATCAAATATTAACATGCATTTCCAGCCATGGAAGACAAATGATTGAAATAGAAGATAGTAGTATGAATCAAATGGAAACATGAAATTACAAAGTTATCGGGAGCTTTGTGTGTTGGCATCTTTATTGAATTGTATTTTAGTAGTATGATGACTACGAGGAGGTAGTAGTGATGATGAATCAAACGGAAGAGCAAATTTCAACAAGTTGAATATGTTGAGTCTGTGTTTATTTGATATATGATTCAAGTAAAAAAAAAATTGAACCACCGCTAACCCAAAAGACCGATAGTGGTTCAAGAACGAAATTTAGATGAAGAAGTAGAGGCAGTGGCTAAGATTTTCATAAAGGAGAGAAAAGGGTATCAATTAGTGCAAGTTAAGTACACATAATTGACCGTTTTTGTTTGTTTGTTTCAAACCGAAGAGTAATAAAGATGAGATTTAGAAGATAAAGAGTGTGACCATTTCATAATAGTGGTCACACCAAATGAGACTTAAACCACCAAATCAGCACCAGTGAGACCATATGCAAAACCTTACCAACCTCCCTCTATCTTACCAACACCCAACACAAACCATTTCAGCCAAGACAACCAACTGAAATTACCAAAAGCTTAACGCAGGCAGAAATTCAAAGAAGACGAGAGAAGGGGCAATGTTTCACTTGTGATGAAAAGTATAGTTTCACTCACAAATGTCCAAATAAACCAAAGTACCTGCATATAGATATGTCTGCAGAAGCCTTGAAAAATGACGATATGTTCCACAAAACACTTGATACCCTTAACCCTGAGCCTCCACTAGAAATACAACCTGAAATAACCTCTGATGAGCCCTCATTATCATAATTTGCCATGGCAGGAACTGATAACACTTCTACAATGAAACTTAAAGGTCTAATCAAGGGTATGCATGTGTTTATTATGATTGACAATGGTAGTTCTCATAATTTCATACAACCTAGAATAGCAACAGCTCTAGGTCTCCCTATTGAAGCTTGTAAGGAATTCTCAGTAAAGGTGGGGAATGGACAATACTTGAAGTCATTGGGTATGATTAAAGACACTCCCATACAGATTCAATAGGTTAAGTTCAGCGTGACACTAACTGTGTTGGAAATATGGGGAGCTGATATTGTTTTGGGAGTGCAATGGTTGTCAACCTTGGGGCCATTTTTGACAGACTATAGCAAGTTGATAATGAAGTTTTACTTGGGAGGACAATTTGTGCTAGCTGAGAACCAGATACCAAACAGGCTCAATATAATCATATTGCAAGAATGATGGATACTCACTCCATTGAGCAATGTTATCTGGTTCACCAAATTGACGTAACGCCAGAAGAGGAGATAGTGCAAAACTTACCTCCAGACTTAGACCATGAACTGTCATTGATGTTACAGTTGCATCAACATCTTTTTGTGAAGCCTACATCATTGCCTCCAGCAACGGAACAGGACCATCAGATACCATTAATACCAGGAGCAGCTCCAACCAACACCAAACCTTTTCGATATGCTCATTCCCAGAAAAATGAGTGAGAGAATTGTCAAAGAGCTAGTGGAAGAAGGCCTCATAGAATTGAGCAACAGTCCATACTCTGCACCTATTATTCTTGTTAAAAAGAAATATGATACTTACAGATTTTGTATTGAATACAGGGCTCTAAATGCCATAACTGTCAAGGATAAATTCCCCATGCTCACTGTTGAGGAACTTTTAGATGAGCTGCATGGAGCAAGGTTTTTCACCAAGCTGGACCTGAGAAGTGGTTATCACCAGATTCTGTTGAAGGAAGCCGACAGAGAAAAAACAGGCAAATAAGGCTCAACTGGTACATTACCAGTGGGTTGTGATGCCTTTCGGCTTAAGCAACACTCCAGCCACTTTCCAATCTTTGATGAATCAAGTCCTGCAGCCATTTCTAAGGAGGTTTGTATTAGTTTTCTTTAACGATATTCTCATCCACAATCAATCATGGCAGGAACATTTGCAGCATATACAACTAGTCCTCAGTGTTTTATCTACAAACAAGCTATTTGTGAAACTGTCTAAGTGAATTCTGGAAGGACCTTTTGTTGAATATCTGGGTCATATTGTGTCTTTTAATGGTGTATCTATGGATCCTTCGAAAATAGAGGCAGTGCTCAGGTGGAAGACTCTTACTAATCTGAAACAGCTGAGGGGTTATTTGGGGCTCACAGTATATTATAGAAGATTTATTCAAAATTATTCAAGACTTGCAGCTCCACTTACTGATTTGTTGAGAAAAGATGCCTTCCATTGGGGTCCTGCTGCTGAGCAAGCTTTTTTGGCTCTCAAAACTGCCATAACCAAAGCTCTGGTGTTAGCTTTACCTGACTTCAATGATCCTTTCATAATAGAGACCGTTGCTTCAGGCAATGGATTGGGAGCTGTCCTATCTCAAAATGGACACCCAATTACATATTACTCTATGAAACTGTCACCAAGGATGCAAAAACAGTCAGCATACATTCGAGAATTGTTTCCTATTGAACAAGAAGTGAGGAAATAGAGGCCTTACTTATTGGGGCATAAGTTTGTCATAAGAACTGACTATTAGAGCATCAAGGCTATCTGTGATCAGGTCCTGCAAATACCAGAGCAACAACACTGTTTAGTTCAGCTTTTGGGTCATGAATACTCTATTGAGTACAGACCAGGTAAGGAAAACAAAGCAGCGGATGCTCTCTCTCGATCCTTTATGTCTCTCACTGCAGTATCTCAACCCAAATTTGAATTCCTGGAGCAGCTTAAAAAAGAAATTCATAGCAGAGAGGATACTTTGAAAATAATTCATTAGGTTCAGGAGGAAAGCTCAAGCAAGTCTCTATTCTCATACAAATATGGTCTGTTATGGTGGAAAAATAGAATCTTTGTTCCTGCTAATTCAATTTTGAAACAACACGTGCTTTATGAGATTCATAGTTCTACTATTGGAGGGCATGCTGGGATTAAAAGGACCTTTAAGAGGTTAAGTGACAATTTCTTCTGGGATCATATGATACAAGATGTGGAGAGCTTTGTCAACACTTGTGCAACATGTCAGCAAGCAAAGACAGATCATCATCTGCCAGGTGGACTTTTGCAACCTCTAGCTATACCATCTCAAGTGTGGTTTGAGATAGCTATGGATTTCATCACAGGTTTGCCTAATTCCAATGGTAACACTGTCATTTTGGTGGCTATTGGTAGACTTTCGAAGTATGCTCATTTCACACCAATGAAAGCTAATTACTCTAGCACCTCAGTAGCTCTGAAATTTGTCAGTGAAATAGTTAAACTACATGGCATGCCTACTTGTATAGTCTCTGACAGAGATAAGGCTTTTATGAATAGATTTTGGCAAGAACTTTTTAGGCTGCAGGGCACATCATTGCCCATGAGTTCAGCATACCATCCTCAAACTGATGGTCAATCTGAATCTTTGAACAAAACACTAGAGATGTACTTAAGGTGCTTTGTGGCAGATTGCTCAACCAAATGGGGTTTGTATTTACCTTGGGCAGAGTTGTGGTATAACACATCATACCAAACTGCTGCAGGAATGACTCCCTTCCAAGATTTATATGGTCGAGCACCCCCAACTATTCGAGATTATGTACCTGGTTCAACCAAAGACAGAGAAGTGGATGTTTTGTTATCTGATGGGAAAGAAATTCTGGAAAAATTAAGGAACAATTGGCTGAAAGCCTAACAGAGAATGAAGTTCTATAAAGACCAAGGGAGAAGAGAAGTACAATTTGAGGTGGATGATTGGGTCCTTGTCAAACTCAAACCTCATCGTCAGAACTCAGTCGCTTTGAGGAAGAACCATAAGCTTAGCATGAGGTATTTTGGTCCATTTCAGGTGCGTGGAAGCTAGAATTGGAGCAGTTTCTTATCGACTAAAGTTACCTGAGAATGCCAGAATTCATTCGGTGTTTCACGTCTCGTTACTCAGGTAGTTCAAAGGAGACCCTGGTGAGTCAAGAGTTCCTGAGGCTTTACTGTAAGACATGGCTCCGCTTGAACCAATTGACGTTGAGGATACAAGGAAAATCTGGAAAATGAATAGATGTATTCCACAGGTGAAGATTCGTTGGAACGATGAATTCCAGAGTGTTACATGGGAGGATGCTCAACAATTTCAAGGGAGATTAAAAAATTCGCACCTTACGGACAAGGTGGTTCCAAAAGAGGGTGGTATTGGAATGGATGAACAGCTAGAAATAGTCGTTGAAGCTCGAGGTTTTCAAGGAAAGAGGAAGACAAAGCTAAACGACGCCGCAGAAGAAGGTGATTCTACCAAAAAATTCATAAGTATTTCGACGAATCACGGATCGACACGTGACGCCTAAGTGCCACGTAATTCAAGGCTCCAGACCCGAACGCCACATCATCCAATGTCCCAGATTCGAATGTCTCGTTATCTGATAGACAAGTCACCAACGCCAATGGCAAAGCACCATCGACGGCTTCCATTAGCAAGACATTAGCAACTTCCATTGGCGAGGCCTGGACACCAACCCTGCTACCCTGGGTAATCTGAC
>JAYMTA010001873.1:0-18391 GCA_036897625.1 Pelargonium cotyledonis | reverse complement strand
GTTATTCTACTTTCCTTTTTCATGTATTTGAAATATTTATTTGTCTTACTATTTGATTTATTATATGGAATCAAGTTGTTTTACATAGATGTACTCTGCACCTGAATCTTACTTTTTAAAGTTAGTAGCTTTTAGCTTGCTATAACTCTTGTCTTGACATGGTGAGTGTTTCACAATTGTAGATATGGGGCTGATATTGCACGAGGGGTTGCTGAACTGCATGCTGCAGGCGTTGTTTGTATGAACATTAAACCGTCCAATCTTCTTTTGGATTCTAGTGGACGTGCAGTGGTTTCTGATTATGGCCTTGCTGCAATTCTGAAGAAACCTTCCTGCCGGAAAGCTCGATCAGAGTGTGACACCTCAACTGTCCATTCTTGTATGGACTGTACAATGCTTAGCCCACATTACACAGCTCCAGAAGCATGGGAGCCCGTGAAGAAGTCATTGAATCTGTTTTGGGATGATGCCATTGGTATATCTGCGGAGTCAGATGCCTGGAGTTTTGGTTGTACATTGGTGGAAATGTGCACTGGTTCAATTCCGTATGTGTTTTAACTATTAATTTATTGCAGAACTATTTCTTGCCCTATTTATTTTGATGTTCTTTAATATTTCTATTTTTATTTCATGGTATTGTTGTGAATAATAATAATTAATAATATTTTTGCAGGTGGTCTGGTTTAAGCGCAGAGGAAATTTATCGAGCCGTTGTCAAGGCTCGGAAACTTCCTCCACAATATGCAAGTGTAGTAGGTGTTGGAATACCTAGGGAGTTGTGGAAGATGATTGGTGAGTGCCTTCAATTTAAAGCATCAAAAAGACCAAGTTTCAATTCGATGTTAGCAACATTCCTCCGTCATTTGCAAGAGATACCTCGCAGCCCCCCAGCAAGCCCTGATAAGTAAGAACAGAAAAGTTATTGTTTTAATATTTTCTTATTGTTCTTTAGTTGTACTTTCTATACCATGAATTTTGTTGGAGTGATATTTGGCTTGGTCTTGGGTGAGGCTGAGATAAGTGTATGTCTCACAGGTCATTGTATTGGGAGAGATGATTTTTTTTTTTTTTTAATTTTAATTTTTATTATATTTGATTTGATTGAATAAATTTTCCATTTTGCATGTGTAAACACAGTGACTTTGCCAAATATCCTGGGTCCAGCATGACAGAATCTTCACCAGTTCCAGACTTGGAGGCTTTCCAGGATAACCCTAGCCATCTACATCGGCTTGTGTCTGAAGGGCATGCAGGCGGTGTTAGGTTAGTTCTTTTTGGTACAGTTGTTTTTGTTCTAGTTTTCTTATCCAGTGAACCTGTTTAATATCTCAATTACATTCTCAATTTTCATTTTTTGCAGAGATCTACTTGCAAAAGCTGCTGGATCGGGTAGCAATTCAATATTTTCACTATTGGAAGCACAAAATGCTGATGGCCAAACTGCTCTCCATTTGGCATGTAGACGTGGTAGTGCAGAACTTGTTGAGGCTATTTTGAAGTACAAAGAGGCGAACGTGGATGTTTTGGATAATGATGGAGATCCTCCACTTGTTTTTGCATTAGCTGCTGGATCCCCAGAATGTGTTCGTGCTCTCATCAAAAGAGGCGCTAATGTCAGATCTAGGTTGAGGGAGGGCTGTGGTCCCTCTGTTGCTCATGTTTGTGCACATCATGGTCAACCTGATTGTATGCGTGTATGTATTTGGTTGGTTGGATGGCTGTTACTTTTTTCTGGTTTCTCAATGGTTCCACTCTTGATGTATATTTAAATATTGTCAGGAGTTATTATTAGCTGGCGCTGATCCCAATGCAGTGGATGATGAAGGTGAATCTGTTCTGCACAGAGCTATTTCCAAGAAATATACAGACTGTGCTCTTGTAGTATTGGAGAATGGAGGGTGTAGATCAATGGCTGTTATAAATTCAAAAAATCTGACGTAAGTATGAATTTATTACTTTTTTGTTGGCAATTTAAATATCAGAATGGAGATAACATGTTGGAAAACGGTGAATTTCCTTCTCTTATGTTTACCATTCCTAGATGCCATAACCATACTGTTGACAAATTTGATCCCTGGCCTTTTGTACAATAAGAAGTGCTTTGCATGGGGAACCTACTGATTCTTGCACCCTAATGGCTAATGCCTGATTCAACTGATTGGTGGCTTCAATGGGAATTGTCCAAATGTGGTTTGTATGATTGATGTTTATGCTTTGAAGCATAGAGGTAACAATTCGGATTTTGGATCGGATTCGTTCGTGTTCGGATTGATAAAAACTATTCCGAATCCGATCTGAAAGGGATATGGATTTGTTCGAATTGGACTGGATTTTAGTGTAAAATGTGCAGATTTGCCCAACATGTCCTGACCGGACCCATATATTTAGGATAAATCCGTTTTGTTCGATCCAAAAATTGGCTGTATTGGATTTTGGATGCCCGCAGGTTCTGATCTGAATTGCCAACTCTACTTAAGCAAATAAGCTTTAAGCCTTTAACCGACAATGTATGTATTATTGAAGTATTTGGAGTTTAACTATATGTTTCTTGATTTATGTTCATTTAGGTAAGGACCATCACTTCTTCTTTTGAATATTAACCTCTTCATCATCACTAGGAAAAGATTATAATACAAACTCAAGACAAGTGCTTACTCTAGATGGATGATTTAATTGAATTCTCTACCCTCCTTTCATCGGTGTAGATCCAATCACGAAATGACTATGCAATTTAGTTTTATTTATCATGCTCAACTTGAAAAGTTTGTAACGTACCTTGGAGATCTATACGACATCTTATTTTCAAGTATTCCATGGTTAACAAATATTGTCTATAAGATTATGTTAGTTACTGGGTAGCTGTGTAGCCTTAAATCAGTGGATCTTTGAAGACATATTAGTGTGAAAGGTGTTGTTCGGATAGGTGGGTATTTGATAATCATTTTAAAGCCTGATAGTAAACAAGAAATCCAGCTACAAATGGAAATTTTTTCTACTTGTTAATGTCAACGTTTACATCAATTTGACCATAAATTACTTTTTGTTTTCAAAATTTATTATTCCTTAATCATAGATCTAAAATGATTAAAAAATTATAAGTAATTTGACCGTACCTCTCTGCCGTAACTGCTCTGAAAAAAAAAAAATCTTCTAGATCTGAAAATTTAAATGAATGTCTCTCTCTGCATATGCATTGGTTAAGAAACGTGCTTCGATGAATTACTTGGTTTTAACTCAATTAACATGCAATTGAAGTCTTGCTGTCCTTGTAACTAAGTATAATAGTACATTTGGATGGTTATGATAAATGCAATGCAGCTTTAGTATATATGATTATCTAGGCCTCTCATTTTAATTCATTTAACAATTCAACAGGCCATTACACCTGTCTGTAGCAACATGGAATGTGGCTGTTGTAAAAAGGTGGGTTGAGCTTGCATCACAAGAAGAGATCGCGGATGCGATTGACATACCAAGTCCAGTTGGCACTGGATTATGCATGGCATCTGCGCTAAAGAAAGATCATGAAACTGGTAAATGATCGAGTAGGCATGTATGCATTATAGTGATGACAACTATTGGATTGAAATATTTTCTAAATTTATTTGTAATGTATCAGGCTTTCAACTGATTATGATTTTATTTAGGGTAGTAGTTGATTACCTTTTTTATTTGTTTATTTACGCCAATAGAACATTGAGTTACAACTTGCATTAAAAAATTAGGGGAGTAGTTCTATAGAGGTAATGAAACTTGGTGGTAGAATGATGATGTGCTAGATGCTGTTATGGAGAACAGAGATTGCTATAGGATGATAGATTAGAGGTAGAACTGTAGAAACTTATGAATAAGATGAAATGACGAGGAAACTGTAACTGTACAAAGAAAGTAATTGCTGAAGTTAGGTCCAAAGCATATGCCCAGTAATAGAAAGAGTTAGAAACAAAAATAGAGCTTTATTGTAAAGGACCGTCTTACTTACAAACTTAAGTTAATAGGTAAATGCCCAAGCCCAATTAAAATTTATTTCAAACGCCTTCTTAAGTGCAAGGTCATTGTGACTTTGCTTGTGGCATGTGCACAAACACTCAGGATTTGAATTAGTGGCCTCTAGGTCTATATGGCCGAAAATTTTAACTTTAATGTTTTATTTAAGTTGACATTCAGGATTTGCATTAGTGACTGCTGGGCCTACATGGCTCTAGTACCATTTAGATGACCATCCCAACTAATGTTTAAGCTATAATAGTTGAAGATTTTAATTTTATTATAACTTATTTATATTTGAACAATATGACAATGGAAGAGTAGATATATCAATTGTACAAGTGCATCAAGAGTGAGGATAATGTATTGTTAACTAGCGATGGGTAGATTAAGGAATGATGGAATTAGTATTTTGACATCCTGCTTAAAGGAGACCATAGATACTAGATAGAGGTAGGTTAATTGAGATTAGTATTGTAGTTGAAGATAGGAACTGTAGTTTTGTAAGATGTATTATGATACGTAAGGTAAAAGAAACTTTGAAGAATAAGAAGGCAAGGCAATTTGTGAGGCTACGTAGTAATTCCATAAAAGTTTCAAGTACCTTTGGGCTTCGGGAGATCGAAATAGAAGTTGCTGACTGACCTCTTTAAGCAGATCTTGAGAATTACCAAGATGCTTGAGGAGTGGAGGACAAGTGCAATAAGTAATGATATTAAAAATAGAGGGGCGTCTTGAGTCTTATAATGAAACTTTGATAGAGTAATAGAATATAGGCCAAGAATAGAAGCTAATGCTTAAGAGAACCATTTTTTTCTGGCAGATATACTATGCATGCTATTTTTCAATTAAACGAGCTGATGCAAAAGTATAGAAAGGAAAAGACTTACTCCTAGTTTTGTTGATTTAGAGAAAAGTTAATGAAAAGGTTATAGAGAAGTGTTATGGTGGGTACGAGAGAGAAAGAAGAACATGCTAACTATATTAATCTAACTAGAGATATGAATGGAGGCGAGGAAACATGAGATTTTCCTATCACAATAAGATTGCATCAGGTATTATTTTCAGCCTTTTTCCTTTTGCCTTTGTAATTGATGAACTCACAAGACCTCTTCAAGATGGTCATTTGGTGTGTGTTTTTTGTAAATGATATTACCTTAGTTGATTAGAGTAAATTAGATGTCAATGCTAAATTAGATATATGGAGAGAAGCATAAGAATCCAAGGGATTTTAATTAAAGAGGGCCAAAACTGAATATATGGTCTGTAATTTTGGCTAGGATAGGGGTTGAGTGATGGTTTAGTTATGTTAGAAGAAGAAAGTTACTAATAGCAATATAAGTTATCTATATAGCCTACTATGTTGTATGTCACTGATGTTGGTTTCAAAGAGGTTGGAAAGCCATGATATGGGGGTAGCACAAATGATAATGCTTAGGTGGATGTGTGGCGGCACTAGGAAAGATAAGATTAGGAATTAAACTATCCATGCAAGAATTCGTGTAGCTTCAGTTGAATATAAGATCCTGAAGTGGATTGGACTTGTACATTGTGGGGAGGCTAGTGACCCCATAAACAAAGATGGGAGAAACCAGTTTGGAGAAACTAAATAGGGTGGTAGGAGTATACCTAAGTTAGCGTGGGAAGAATCTGTTAGAGAAGACATGAGAACACACGGCTTAACAGAGGAGATAGAATTAGATATGGGCAATAGGGCGAACTGGAGGAGGAGAGCAAAATATCCCAGTGAGTTTTGCTGATGGAAACATGTAATTCACCCTAACATTGTTTGGGAAATGACTTGGTTTTGTTGTTATTGGTTTTCTAATTTTTTTTTTTTACGTTAAATTAGAATGTGTGCATTGTTGTGGACACTATTGTTAAAGAATATGAGATTTGGGTTACCACTATCATCATTGCGCTTTAAAAGGGTTCTTTCTTTTGCTGGTCCATCATCCACTGATTCTCTGTTGTGCTCTTTTATTATATTTATATGACTAGTGTTTATATTCTGTACATGGATTTCTCATTGTTGATGTCTTCATTCTGCTTCAATCAATTGTGCCACTTTGTTTATATGATTGATGTCTTCTGTTTGCTTCTATTACAAATTAGTTGATGTACCCAATTTTGTTTGTAGAGGGTAGAAAACTTGTGCAGATTCTGCTAGCCGCTGGAGCAGATCCAACTGCTCAAGATGCCCAGCATGGGCGAACTGCTCTTCACACTGCTGCTATGGCTAATGATGTTGAATTGGTGAGGGTAAGTTAGATATCTATCAGTATTCTGTCCATTTCCTTATTGTTAATATCTCAACCCTATGTACATTTGTTGCATCAACATCTTGAAATTTATAATATTTTCTTATCTGTGGTAATACAATTTTTGTGCATATTATTTGCTAGATTATTCTTGATGCTGGAGTTGATGTAAATATCCGAAATGTGCAAAATACAATTCCACTCCATGTAGCATTGGCTAGAGGGGCAAAGTCATGTGTTGGATTGCTTCTGTCTGCTGGAGCGGACTATAATTTGCAGGTTCTTCTCTTTCTCAAGTCTTTTTATAGTTTATGTACATATGCTTACTGAAAATCTTAATTCAATGTATTTTTTTTCTTTTTCTTTTCCTAGAAGAAAGGTTGTTTATGATGATTAGATACCTTATATCATTCTTGGAAGCTAGGTCTGTCTCTCATAATGTTTCAGTTTCTTCACTGAGATTTGACAGCTCAAGTAAATCTACTATGTATTAATTTAGTAACTTTAGTCACTGTGACCTCCAATTCTTTGACTATTCAATATCCTCTCCATCACTATTAGTGATCTACTTCAACGATTCAGAGAGATCACAGGTCCTAATATAATTGAAAACATATGAAGCTCTAGGAAATATGCAGAAGACATGTCAGCATTAAGCAGTAATGAGCCTTAAGGTTGTGATGTGATGAGTATTTTGGGGTTTTGTGGGGTCAGAGTGACTGGGTATGGTAATTGGAGACAATTCTTATATATTTCTTCAAGTTGGCATTTTTGGTTGGCCTTCACCTTGACACTTATAATGTCCGAAGTGAAAGTATCATGTAAATGTAATTTATTTTAATAGTTGTTTTCTTTGTAGGAGTGGCAGTTCATAAATCATTGTCGGTTATCTAAATTTTTCTTTTTTAGGATTTGAAACTTCCTTAATTCACTAAATACTGTTGAATTAAATTGTAGCACACAAAAGTGAGTTCCTGCTTCTCAGTCCCTCGCTTCTCTATTCTTAGAATGCTTCTGTCATAATTTCCAACTGGTTTTGATACTGCTGGTCTCCTCGAGATGATTATGTACTTTGTTTTCCCTTTTTATTTTGCTACTTACTAGAAGCATGTTGTTTCATTTTGTATTCCCCTTATGTATTCTTTTCATCATCAGGATGATGAAGGTGACAATGCCTTCCATATAGCAGCTGATGCTGCAAAAATGATACGTGAAAATCTTGAATGGCTCATTGTCATGCTTAGGAATTCAGATGCGGCTGTTGAAGTCAGGAACCACAGGCAAGTACAAGCTAGAGGCACTGGTTCTATCTGTGTTTGTAGTTTGTAGTTAAATGTCATATGGATACTGGCCTCTTTATCATATCTTATTTTAACTATATGGTTATTTGTGTGCTGATACCCATTCTGGAGCTCTAATTGCAATGTTATTGGGTGGCAGTGGAAGGACACTACGTGACTTTCTGGAGGCTCTTCCTCGGGAGTGGATTTCTGAAGATCTAATGGAGGCACTTGTGAATAGGGGAGTTTATCTGTCTCCTACAATGTATGAAGCAAATATCTAATCTATTTTCTTGTGCATTAGTTGACTTTGTCGAAGTATATGTTTCTTTATGACTGAAATGTTATGTTATGTGTCTTAGATTTGAAGTGGGGGATTGGGTGAAATTTAAAAGAAGTGTCACAACTCCTACATATGGGTGGCAAGGTGCTAAACATAAAAGTGTTGGCTTTGTACAAAGCGTGCCAGACAAGGACAATCTCATTGTTTCTTTTTGTTCTGGAGAGGCTCGTGTATCTGCAAATGAAGTTACAAAACTTATCCCGTTAGACAGGGGACAACATGTCCAACTTAAACCAGACATCAAAGAGCCAAGGTTTGGTTTTGGATATCAGTTAAACTATTAAAGATGTGGACATGGCAGTCTTTGTCCTACTTTGTATTTTTTTAGGACACTTTATCTTAATTTTGCTGTGCATTGTTTAGCGTTTATAATCCCATGTGTTTGCAACATGTACTAGAAGGGAAAGAATGACGACTGCTGGAAACTTAGTGAATAAATTAGCGAGCAGATTAAATGGATATGCATTTCGAAGTGTATTGCTGTTACATTGTTAAGGTGTCAGACATAATTCATGAGTTGTGGACCTTAGTTTTGACTTGCAACCCTTCTAAACCCCTTGGTTGAAATCCTCATCCTTTTTCTAGAAACTACATTCTCGTTGGTAATCTTTTTGCCATGTAATTTCCATGCATGTGATGGCCCTCTAACTTTCCATTTTTAACGTTTCATATCTATACAGAGCTATTTGTGACTTTGTAGATAGTAGGTCATTCTGTTCCATGGTATGGTTTGTTTCTTCTGTAAACCTGTGCTTTAACCTTCAACAAAACGAGTCTAGAATTCCTTTAAAAATGTTAGGGCATATAGGTTCCTGAATGAAGTGGAATAGTTGAGTGAACCCTTTGATAGAATAAAATCAGATCTATGATGTTATTGTTAGGTTAAATCTGTTGACTGCTTGCTTGAACAACATTATTTATCAAAACATATGGTCTGACTTGAAGTCATTGCTTAATCTTGGTGGTAATGCCTTTTTCGTTAGTTCTAATTGATGTGCATCATTTACAATCTCTATTTCTGTACACTTTTGTGAGCTCCTAATTAAACTATTGATGACTTGTATTGTTCTGCTGTCAGGTTTGGTTGGCGTGGTCAGTCACGTGATAGCGTTGGAACTGTTCTATGTGTAGATGATGATGGAATCCTCCGTGTAGGATTCCCGGGTGCGTCCAGAGGATGGAAAGCTGATCCCGCAGAAATGGAAAGAGTTGAGGAATTCAAGGTTGGAGATTGGGTTCGCATCCGCCCAACTCTTACAACGGCAAAGCATGGTTTAGGATCAGTGACTCCAGGGAGCATAGGAATAGTATATTGTGTCAGACCCGACAGTAGTTTGCTATTGGAATTAAGCTATCTTCCGAATCCATGGCATTGTGAACCAGAGGAGGTCGAGCCTGTTGTCCCTTTCAGGGTAAAGGAGAATAAATGGCTTATGCTTGTGTGAATGAATTCCACACACACCAACACATTTGTTTTCTTCATTTACTGTTTTCCATAACTATCATTTATGACTTCACAGATTGGTGACAAGGTATGTGTTAAGCGATCCGTTGCAGAACCAAGATATGCTTGGGGTGGTGAGACCCATCATAGTGTTGGTAGAGTCAGTGAGATCGAGAATGATGGACTCCTGATAATTGAAATACCGAACCGACCAATTCCATGGCAGGCTGATCCATCTGACATGGAAAAGGTGGAAAATTTCAAGGTAATATCTGTCTTTTCTTTCTTCGTATGTGTGAACTCTGAAAGATCTGTATTAATTTTTTGTATCATGTTTGCCTAACCATGATCAGGTGGGGGATTGGGTTCGAATAAAAGCTTCCGTATCGTCTCCAAAATATGGCTGGGAGGACATTACTAGGAACAGTATAGGGCTAATCCATAGCTTGGAGGAGGATGGTGATATGGGTGTCGCCTTCTGTTTCAGGAGCAAGCCTTTTTCTTGCTCCGTTACAGATATGGAGAAAGTACCTCCTTATGAAGTGGGACAAGAGATCCACATGATGCCTTCTGTTACTCAGCCACGACTTGGATGGTCAAATGAAACTCCAGCTACTGTTGGAAAAATTACGAGAATTGACATGGATGGGGCTTTGAATGTAAGTATATTCATTTTTACATTTTAAGTTTTAACATCTTTTTTTTTTTAAGCACACTTAGCAAAATTATCAAGGACCTGTCCTTATTCTGTGTATGTAGATGAGAGTGCCTGGCAGACATAGCTTGTGGAAAGTGTCTCCTGGAGATGCAGAGCGGCTTTCAGGATTTGAAGTTGGTGATTGGGTACGTTCAAAGCCAAGCTTGGGTACTAGACCAAGTTATGACTGGAACAGTATTGGAAAAGAAAGTTTAGCGGTTGTGCATAGTGTACAGGACACTGGTTATCTGGAGTTGGCTTGTTGTTTCCGTAAAGGAAGGTGGATTACTCATTATACAGATGTTGAAAAGATTCCAAGCTTGAAAGTTGGGCAGCATGTTCGGTTCCGAAATGCTATTGTTGAGCCAAGGTGGGGCTGGAGAGGTGCCCGGCCTGATTCACGTGGTGTGATAACCAGTGTTCATGCTGATGGAGAAGTTAGGGTTGCTTTCTTTGGTTTGCCAGGGTTGTGGAGAGGAGACCCTGCAGATCTAGAGATAGAGCAGATGTTTGAGGTGGGAGAGTGGGTGAAATTGCAAGAGAAAGCAAGTAATTGGAAATCCATTGGGCCAGGTAGCATTGGTGTTGTACAAGGAATAGGGTATGAAGGTGATGTGTGGGATGGGAGCATTTTTGTTGGCTTCTGTGGTGAGCAAGAAAAATGGATGGGGCTTACTTCCCATCTAGAAGGAGTGGATAGGCTAATGGTAGGTCAGAAAGTTAGGGTTAAACTATCAGTGAAGCAGCCGAAAAAAGCCCTAAAACCCCCCACAAACCGAGCGGCCCCCAGCCACTCAAGTGTTGGAACGATATCAGCTATCGATGCTGATGGGAAACTAAGAATATATACTCCTGCTGGTTCCAAGGCATGGATGCTGGATCCATCAGAAGTGGAGTTGGTGGAGGAAGAGGAGCTGCGCATTGGAGACTGGGTCAGGGTTAAGGCATCCATTTCAACCCCTACGTACCAGTGGGGGGAAGTGAATCATTCAAGTATTGGGGTGGTGCATCGGATGGAAGATGGGGAGCTTTGGGTGGCATTTTGCTTCTTGGAGAGGCTGTGGCTTTGCAAGGCATGGGAAATGGAAAGGATTAGGGCGTTCAAGGTGGGGGACAATGTGAGGATTAGAGAAGGGTTGGTGACGCCACGATGGGGTTGGGGAATGGAGACACATGCAAGCAAGGGACAAGTGGTAGGTGTAGATGCGAACGGGAAGTTGAGAATTAAGTTTCAGTGGAGAGAAGGGAGGCCGTGGATTGGAGATCCTGCAGATATCGTACTTGACGAGGGCTTGTCATGAGACACTTGTAAGCATCTTTTGTTATCTCAGTTCACATACGCAGACGCAGATTTTTGGCTGGATATGAGAACGAGGGAGATGGTGGTGGTGCAGTGTTGGATCTGAGATTGTATGCCTGGCACGAGTAGAGTGATCAGTGCACCACAGTGAATTTATTTGTTGTTAATAAATAGAAGAGCGAGCGAGCATAGGGAGAGCAGGTACAGAGAGAGAGAAGACAAGTATGGGGTAGTAGTTGCTCACCTCAGTGTTAATTATAGGAAGAAATATTACGTGAGCAGACAAGGAAATGTAGCTGTAGCCATTTGTATTCCATAGATGATGATGATGATGATGTTGTTGGTACTTGATGGTGAGCTTTTCGGGTATATATATATTTGGTTATTTATACCTTGCTTTGTACAAATTGGACCCCTATGATTTTGTGAGTTAATTTCAGTTTTCAAGTCATTTTCCTACCTCTTTTTCATTTCTTTTTACAAGCAAAAAGGTACTTCATTAATTAATTAGATAGAAATAGATCAATGTTTAAGAAGCTCAGGTATGTTCCAATTCTGGATTTAAGAGTTGTTGGAGGATTGGAGAAAATTTCAGATAGGAGTTAGGGAAGCACCACTAGTAAGAGAGATCTTTGTCATTCCAAAAAAAAAATAAAGGATTCATTCCCAAATTCTTACTTTTATGTCATTCCTAAACTTGCATTCTGCGTAAACGAAGGAACAAAAGAATGTGCATCTTATTATTCCGGGACATTCGAGTTTTCATGACATCACATTACTTTAGAACTGAAAAACATCAACATTACACTAAAAGTACAACACTAGGAGGAAGAGAAGAAACAGTATTTTTCTTTAGTAGGAATAAGAAACGAATTGAGTATTCTGTCACTTGATCATCAAAATTCAATTGCAATAGAAAAAGGTTTCTCCTAAGGTAGATGATGCCAACTTATGCATCTAAATAATGTGCACAAAGTAAAATTGGTAACTCACTGTGTCTGTGTTGTGTTGTCCGGGAAATCCTCTCCTGAACTTGACTTTTCTGTGCACCACTTGGAGAAGCCTTCCACTGCATCTTTCATCCATGAATGCCGGCAATTCTCAGCCGAATCCTGCACGCTTAGCCATCTTCTCTCTCGAGTGCTCTGCTCTGGCCATGACTCAAGCTCCTCTCTCACAAGCAACGCAAACATCGCAGCTTTGCACAATCCCTCAGGGCTGTACTCATCTTGGCAGGTTTTACTCTTAAAGTGGTAGTTTCCCAGAAAATCCTGAAACCAAGTAATACAGAAAAGAGCTAAAACCACATGCTTCAATTCCAAATGGTCCACCTCACAATATTATCCAACTAAATGTGCCAATATTGGCTATCTAGTTATGAGCTATAAACCCACGGCAAATTGCAATCAATTTATAAAGCAGCTTTCAAAACTTTTCGGAGATAATAACCCATGGAAAACTGTCACTGTACCAATATTAACAATTTAGTTATGAACTAAAAGCACAGGAGCTTACAGTCACTACGTAAAGCAGTTGAATATATCAATCAGGAGTAATCTAATCATCTTTTTTCGAAAATGGCCAATACTTTCTACCGGATGTTACTGAACATCACCATAACCAAATGATTATAATAAAAGTTATTACAGTTAAGAACAACCCCTTCTAGTGCACTGAAGATGCCTCATATCCTATCTAAGAATGAATGGATGAAAAATAGTAATAATAACAATCCAAAGGTATAAGAAACTATGATAGTATATGGTTATAAATGTTTCACAAACTGACATTCATTGAAACTCAACATGCATTACCGTATGATACTATGCTAATGCTAGCATGTGGATACTAAAAATATGAGTCAGAATCTCAAAAGATTAAATTAGTGAAAAGCACTAAGCTTAAGACATGCACTATCAAACTGAAAAAGTAAAGTTTCACCATTAAATCCCCTCGAACTCCAGCTTCTTCAATTGCTTCTCTTGCTGCTGCCTCCTCAACAGTTTCATCATTCTCCCAGCCTCCCTAGAAGGAAATAGTGATAAATTTGTAATACAAATGCGACAAGTCAGGCTCATATCCTTCCAAATGAAAGGGGAAAAAGCGTACAAATGCGACAAGTCAGGCTCATATCCTTCCAAATGAAAGGGGAAAAAGCTTAGATGTAAACATCCACCTTTCTAGAAATTATGAAGTGACCAAATAAGGATTATATTTGATGAATAATAATAGAAATGATTGTTGATGTTCAAATATTATTCTCCAATTGAAATCACTCTTTTTCCAGTCCCTGGATGAAGTACAGAAAACAGGAGGATATCTCTCCCTTGCAATTGCTATCTAAACAAACTGTGTAGCATATATATTTCTAAAATTACAGATGAAATTCCTTAATTACTCCTTAACAATTGTTCAAATGTGAGAGAGAGAGAGAGAGAGAGAGAGAGAGAGAGGACACTCATAAGTGAACCCATAATAATGGAACAGCCAAAAGAGGTCTCCTGTTATATCTATTATCTTCATATATAGATAATTTCCTCCAACCAATGTAAGTATGTTTTCAAATTCATATTATCTTAGAAATAAATGTTACTTTTAACATGTTCCTAATGAAATGTCATCATAGTATAGATCAATTATGACGTTAGCAAAACTAGTACATTATTAAACAAATGATAAAATATTGTAATGAATAGGTGATATCATCTATCGGTGTACATGAAAATGGGTGAATTCATTATACTGCTTGAGATCCACTTCATGATATTTATTGCTTTTACTTTGTCAAATAAATCTTGATTAAGACCCTACCCTAGTGGTCCAATAGGAAATATAGTCCGCAACAGAAGTTTACTAAAAGGTGACAAATGAGAGTCAACGGTGCTATGAAGAAGTTGATAATAATTGGAAAAATCAAACTCAATCAGAAAGAAAATTGATATATTAGATAAAATCGGATGCAACATGGGAGCCACTTTGATGAAATTAATAGTAGAGTAGGTCAGCTGGTTCCAGGCCATACCACAGTTAAAGGATCACTCGTTTTGATAATTTCAACAATTCATAATATTTCCCCATTCAACTAACTTCTTAAAATTCCAAAATACTATGGCCAAAGATTCCAGAATCTCACAGTTGGTAGTAGTCAGAAAAATGATTTATATATGATATGCATGAGAAAGGATTTCCAGATCTCTACTGAAGCCTTGAAAAACTGCCCAAGACAAGATAAACCTTTGGGTTGCAACAGCCACAACTTACGATAAGCACTTATCGAATAATAATTGAAAAGGGCACATTAGTAAGATAAGACCCATGAAGACATCAATAAAATCCAACCATCTGACATTATGGGATGAGCAGAGTCCTTTAGGTTATGAAGCAAGCATAAAAACTGAAGTGAGGTATAAACAACTTTTTTGCTGCAAACCATCCACTTAGATTACAAGGTCTATTCACTCGGTTGTCTAAAGGTGTGTAATGTGTATCAGTATTAGATATGTTCATGATTATGATACTTGCCCATTCAATCAAAATGCCAAAACAACCATGATTTATCACAGATCATCATAAGCATACCTAACTAGTATTCGAATCCTTGGAAAGGTCACCATTACATTCGTAGTCAATCCTTCGCATGACATTTTTTCCATATTCGGATCTGACAAAACAAAGGTGTAATTCTAATTATGTAATACCCCAAAGGTCCCTGTTCAAGGAAACCTGTTCCAATCCTTGGTCCTAGAATACCATGATCCATGGCCATGGTTAATTGATTTTGGATTGACAACTAGAAGTAAGAGTGCACCATATGCAAAATAAATAAATAAAAATTCTTAAGGAATCCTATCAACCTTATAGAAGATACCATCCAACTACACATCAATCATAGTTATTAAGCCTTAAACAACTACCAAGTTCCATCCAGCACCTTCACCTTCTAAGCTTGACAGGTTGTTTGAGGTGGTGAGTTGAACTTAAAAGAGCCCATACAAACTCATATCACTTCAACTAAACCTCTTTGAATAAGGGCAACAGATATCAAAATGTGCAGACCAACCACTGTACACGATCAGCATTTCCTCGATAATTTGAGATGATAAACATAGTATACATAAATTACTGGACGTAAAAAGGGCATACCCTCAAGCTTAGGAAAAAAGTATGAATAACATAACAACAATCAAAATGAACATAAGAAACAATACTCCGGTAATTTATACCTTTGGAAACAAAAGACCTGGACCACTAGGCGAGTTAATCATAAGCACCTCAATGATCTTCTCAGCATTGCCACTCTCATCAGAAGTTCTACATCTAAATGGAATACACCTGTCAAAAGAACTGCTCAATTAGCTTTTGCAAGTGAGATTAAGAGTGGCAAATTTTCAGATAGCATTGAAGTTATCTCAAAACACATGCTGAGGCTTCATAATCTTAAACATGTAACTCTTAGTCAAACAAAATAGCACATAAATAAGACTGCTGGATAAAGGTAGAGCAATAGAACTCACAGCTAATATTATCAAGAAGAGGTTAGTTAATATTGGGAAAAAAAGCGGTATTAGAATGCAAGAGAACTTGAAGAGCTAACTCCCCACTCAACTAGGAATAAGTTGGACCTAAAAATGAGAGCACATGTTTAGTGGAACCCAACATGTGACATTGGAAATCACCTCAAATGTGAGAATAGGTTCACTGAAGAGAGAATGGAATCGCAGTGCGTTCACAAAATGTAGAGAATAACAAATGACAATATGTCTAATCCTTTTCCATTTTTTGGACAAGATGTTTATAGTCACAATGGTTTAAGGTAACATCGTGTTCTGATTAAGCGAAATGAAGACCAAGGAGTTTATGTGGCATTAGGGACCTCCTAGATGGTTAGTACGCAACCTTGCAGTCTTGGAGCATGACCAATATGTGGGTGTGAATGTCATAGTTACCTCACTGGCATATCATGACCCAAAACTGCCTTTCAGCGCAGGAACCGCACCTACCACCATGGCTTAGCCTGACCTGAGAGCGGTGCAGAGAAGTTTGGAGTCAAGCAGAAGTTTGTTTCCTGGTGTAACATCATTCGGGTATGGCTGATCACCAGTAGGTGGCGCTGAAGTTAGGACCGCATGAGGAAGGAAGAAACACCCACAAGGCGACAAGGCAACACCAGCAAGGTTGCCAGATCGCACTCACGAGGCTTCCTTCTTGCGAGTGAGGTTTGCGTAAATAAGATATTCCTTTGCCATATGCAGGTGATTCCATGCATTTTTTAGTATTTCACGACCTCAAAATTGGTTTCTGAGCATTCTATTGGAGGGGTACCTGCCTACCTGGTGTGTTCAGGCGTGTTTATTATAAGAATCAGCAAGTTCACAATCTAAAAATGACTTTTCACTAGTCTAGTCAGCCCGCTATTCTCTGATCAGGGTTGAATGCGCCCCTTTGACACCGGTCTTGTTTGGTCACATAACTCTTCCCCAATTCTCTAAATCATTCCCCAGGTGTATACTTCCTATTTATCATATATCACAATAACTTGGGGAACAAGTTCCACCTATCAACACTTGTGGCCCAGCCTGATTCACAAACCTCACACCTACTAGTATTCAACACTATAACAACTCGGTCAAAACTAAACCTTGATAGCACTATCACACACCCACTCCTCCCCATGACCCCACTAAGCAATTCAAACAAATTTTTCTAGAAGTACCATAACATACCCATTTAGCTACCATGATTCATGAAAAAAGACAATACATGTATCAAAATCATTGAAATTGAAAACAATATAAATTCCACCGAAAATGACCGGAAACAAACATTAAAATGTGGGCACCCACAAATGCCAATGACTACATGTACCAAACATCACATAATAAAAACAAAAACAAAAACAAAAGTGTCATTATCAATATTGCCAAAACCTAACATGTACCAAATACAGAATATATATATATATATAGATTAGGCATACCCGGCGACAAGGCGACAACCTTCCTCGTACCGCTGCTGATGTCGACCAGTGCGGGCCACCAAACCAGACATACTAATAGCAGCGATCACCTATTAATCCTATTCCTAAAACTATACCTATTATTCCTATATTTTTGTTCTTGTCTTCTTCAGCATTCACGCAACCAATCACGGCATTGGCTCTTTCCAAAGCCTCCCATCAACGATCACAAACCCGCCACTTCTACACCTGCTCTTGCCGGCGGCGTCTAAGCACGACCAAACGGCCGTCTTTCCGATAGGGTTTGGGTGGTACCTGAGATGCGGACAAAGGGTCTGGGTCGATTCGATTGAGGATCGAGCTTAGAGAGAGAGAGAGAATTTCGAATTGTGGAGGTGAGAGAGAGAGAGAGAGGTGGGACGATAAGCGAAGCGCTTAGAACGGATCGGACGGTGGGGGGTGGTGGTTCAAGAGTAGGTCCCACGTCAGCTTCGCCAATCAGGTTGTGACGCGTAAATAATGCGCGGTTGTATTTTATGTTGTGTGGGATTGGGAGCACCTGATTAGTCCGGTTTAGAAGATGTCAACCTGTAGGGACAGTGGTGCCCAACACTACTCGTAGGGCTCAGGCCCAATGATTTTGTGATTTTATGGGCTGGGCCTCATCTTCTTGGGATTGCTTCACTTTCTAATTTACCTATTTGTTTAAGGATTCCAAAGATTTTTTTTTATAGGGGCTATCTGTTTTAATTTAGTGGAACTATCTGTATTTTATCCTATTTTATTTAATTTTTATGAATTTCGGCGAGTTTATAAAATTTTCGGTGATTTCATGAAGTTTTTAGCGAGTTCATAAGATTTGCGGTGAGTCTATGAATTTTTCGTTGAAATTAGGTTGAAAAAGATGGGAAAGTGAATAAAATTTTGGGTATTTCAAAAGAGTTAATGGGTCATTTTGGTTATCAAAATTTGATCAAATGGTCTAAGTAATACTCAAATTAAAACTTTAGTCAATTTGGACTCAATCTAAACTTTACATAGCCTAAGAGCATCAGCATTGCTGGGACTCAATATGTCACATTTTTATTATATTGTGTGCCACATCAACAAAAGTCTTCACCCA
>JAYMTA010001872.1:0-18391 GCA_036897625.1 Pelargonium cotyledonis | reverse complement strand
GAGAGAAATTGGTAACAAGACTTCCATGAAAGATAATGAATACCTCAACTTTGTCGGGTTGTTTTCGAATGTATATATCAGGAGCGTTAAAGAAAAGAAGAAGACATTTAAAGTTTTTACTATTATCCAATAACTTACGTTTTGATTTGTTACTTATTGTGTGGCCAATGTCGCATTACTCTATATTATCTACTTAATCCTTGTTATTTCTTAACAAATGCATGCACAGATCTGTGAAAAAAAATGAATAATCACAAGTCAATATCATAAGAAAGATATTCAAAATTATATATGTACGATTTTTCAACGAGCCAGGTCTTTAAAATGGTAGAGGTCCATAATTTTTTCGTTCGACCACAAGTCCATCCTGTGCAATCAAATTGGACGAACACATGAAACATTGAAATTAGCAAGTTTCTTTTCACATGCTTGCTTATTGATGATCACAAGTACGGTCAACAAAACTTCCAAGACCAAATCACAATTCTGCAACACCCTACATAAACTTGTAAGTTATTACACAACCACAAGCATGAAATGGAAGCAAGGAAATAATTCTTCCAACACACAACCAAACAACCTACCTAGTCTGTTAACATCAAAGCAACAAACTATCCAGATACTCTTTTTTTTTTTTTTTGCTCACTTTACCAAACCAAGGGCATCTACAAGGTAAGCAACACCTACTATCAACAGTTGCACGCGCGCATATCCATGGAGCGGCGTCACTTCCCTTCCTCGGATCCCTTCAAGTACGACTCTCCATCACCACCGTGCCCAATACCTGAGTTCCCCTGACCATCACCCCCAGTTGCCCCAGCCTCTGAGCCATCTTGTTTGCCTCCTCCGCGTCCATCATTGGAAAGAGGACCGATGCTGCCACCACCTCCATGGGTGGTCTCACCATGCATGTGATGCATACCATTGTTGGACATACCAGGCCTCATTCCCATTTGCCCCTGGAAGACATGTTGCTGTTGCTGGTGTTGTTGATGGAGCTGCTGCTGCGGATCCTGCATTTGATGTGGGTTATTGAACAGTAGTGGCACCTTCTGGGGGAACATACCTGATTGCTGAGCCATTGCAGCAGCAGCTGCTGCAGCTGCCTGGGGATGTTGCATGAAGTACGCCCCCTGCTGCATTGCAGGATGTGGAGCCATCTGCAACTTATAAACACATATGATATTATCAAGAAGTCTGCAACATTAATGAGTACTGAGAAACCACTCGTGCTTGCCACACACCTGAGGAGGCACTGTTGGTGCCTGGGGTTGGGCATCAGCTATCGCAGCTAGATACATCAAATTCTTTTGAAGCTGAGCTTGGTACCTGAATCATAAAAATTTCATACCGTGAACAGACAATCTCACATAAAAATAGAATGATGTTGGCTATAAATTGAGAGAGAAAAGAAATATAACCATCCAACAAACTTCATTCATGTATTTGAACAACATTCTATTGACGACATATTCAAAAAGGGCACCCAAATAAATAAATGGATATAAATGCAACCATCAATTAATGCACACAATATATTTGCATGCCAAAATATGATCTATTGACCCTGTCCAAAACTTGATGTGAATTAATAAGTCGGTCCTAAAGCCTAGAGGTATATTTGTCCCTTTCCTAGGGACAAGGTCCTGAGTTCAACCCCAAATTAGGATTCTTTCATCATTTTGAAAAGAGAAAGAGTTCATGAAAACTTAATGGGTCAAAGACCCCTCGCTTCAACCTTCAGGTGTATCATGCACATTGGTCTCAGCTTGATCCAAAGTATTATTTCATTTACTTCAACTTATCAAATAAAATGTATTTCATGATCAGCTACTTCTGAAACTCATATTACTCAGTAGGATCAAAGGCAGGGAGGCATTTTGAGCTTAGAACTTCATACGTAACTCCCTCACATGCAACCACCACCTCAAACTTAGAACTGATAATACAGTTTCAACTATTTTACAAGCTAGGATACAGAGAAAAGAAACCCAGAAACTATATTGGTCCCCAAATTGTTTGCCTGTACGGACAGTTCATAATGCACATTAGCCTATATCCATTAAAGAACACCATAGTTCGGAAGTCACAATTAAAACTTCAAACAATCTTCAACGTTCATTCAAATTCTACATGATACGTACAACAAGCAATAACAGTTGCCCAAAGTTCATAAAAAAATTCTTTGTTTTTGCTAGACAAAACAAGTTTACATGAAATAATTACTCCGTCCAAAATGTATGTCTTGGATTCTATTTTGAAAAAAACTAAGTTTTTTTTTTTTGAAGGGAAAACTAAGAAGAAGTTACTGCCGTACAATTCCACTTTTATCCTCATGGACATGTGTGGTAACAAGCTCATAAAATACTAATTTATCATAGGGATACTATTGACAATTCATGCAACACAAACTTCCTAAAAAAGAAATAGGACACTCATTATGGGATGGAGGGAGTAAAAGATTCCCAACATTAGGATATCTAACCTTGAGACACATACTGAAACTAAAATGAACAACTTTAATTCTACAATCTCTTAACAGTACAGATAAGAAAAACCAATTTCACATTTGCCATCCTAACTAAGCACGAACAAGAATGCAGAAATAAGTCACTTACTGGGCACACTCAGCGAGTTTTCCAAGGTTTTGATTGTCCAGTATTGCCATAATCAACTTTTTGTTCTCATCAAGGTACTGCACATGCATCAGGAGATCAGAAAGATATATATTTATCACGTCAACAGACAAGTGCAACAAAAGTAGAAGTCAAGCTCAACACACGCGAAAAGTCAAACTATGCATCAGTTCCCCCCAACTACAAGACATAAGGACAAACCCAACCTGAGAGAGGTTATAAATGGCATTTGAAAAAAACGAGTATTATTCAAATCCTGTTCTAGAATGGTCAAAATTCCTGAAAGTACCAATCAAAGTAATCTACAGAATGGAGAATCCATAGTTCCATACATGGCCTGATCCTAAATTTAAAAAAATAAAAGAAAATAAAAGAAAAAGATTTCAACCTTTTGAAATTATTATTGCAAATCCAGTAACGAATGGTTAAGTTAAATGGAATCGGCAACTGCCCTAGAGCAGAAGGGATCCATGAATGCTTTAACTGCAGTCCATTAATTGGATAAAATTTACCAATTAGCCTTGTCAAAAGGCAAGCACAAGAGAGCAACCACGATTTTGTTCTGCTTGATGATCCGTCATACATAATACCTATACCACATCTTATTGGCTCATTTAATGCCTTCTATATAACTAGCAACATTGATAGTGCAATTAATTTAGATATGTTAACCACAGCTGTCATCTAGTTCGAGTATTAGTTCGAAAACTAGGACCAGAGGCCAAAGTATTAATGTTAATCACCCTTTGATGATAAAATCCCAATTCCCAAATATGTATTAACTCAATGTTGGGCTTAAAAAATATTGGTTGAAAGTCCACATCATCTTTATTTTATATTGTGGTATTGGTAACTATTGATTTAGGTAGGAAAACAACAATAGAGAAAGTTGCCCGGGCTGGCCTTTTTTACCAATTAAAGGCCTGGTGTTACATTTTGTACAGACAACGACAAAACATCATAAAAAAGAGAGTAAAACTGCATTACATTTTAGAGATCATTCAGAGCGTTACATGGGCCAGGTAGACATGCATCTATATACACATGTATGAGGGACAGGGAGAGTTTGGACTGGTCATTAATAATACAAAAGGCATGTCTTTCTCCACCCATAATCAAAGGAAACAAATTATCAAGTTGAAATCGTGGAATGTATCATAACGGTGGAATAATTAACTACGATCAAAAGAACCAATCATAATCATCATCAAAATTAACTCCAGTAGAGCATTAAATAGGTTTCTTCTTCCAAAATAAGATATATACTCAATGCCATCTATACAGTCCAACTCCACTCCATACAATTCTTTAGAACTTCAATTAATCACAAATTCACTTCACACCCTAATGCGATATTCTATTAATCTAAAAGATATGGGAATAATCTATTAGTACAAAGGCTTGAAAGGATAAACAGAAATGCATAAAACCCTATCCTGGTAAAGGGCACACATATTCACACACACACACACACACACACACACACACACTAAGAGATAGAAATTTTGCATGTTCATCATCATCAAGCTCTCACCTTTTTGCATAAAAGATCAATAAGAGCCACAAAAGGGTCCAAAATCAAAGCAAATCAAACAGCGAAACAAGGGTACCTTTTGAATCTGCTCGGTGGTGATGTTGGTGGGTGGGAATGAAGAGGGCATCATCGGCATCATCTGGGGTTGCTGCTGCATCCTGTTCTTCTGTGACTTTGGTTAGCATCAGCAGTAACAACAAAATACCCTAACCCTAACCCCTAAAATAAAAAAAGATGACTTTGAAGCAGTAAACACAAATGGATAAAACAAGAGAAGAGAAACAGAGACAAAGATTTCAGAGAGAGAGAGAGAGAGAAAAGGAGGTGTACCTGGAAAATCAAAAATAGGTGAGAGAGAGAGAGAGAGAGTGAGGAGTGAGGTGTGATGGGTCTGATTATTAAGTAGATTTTCGGGGAAGTCTTTGTCTTTCAAGTGCGTTCAGTTGAACCAGGTTTCTGAAATTTAAGACACAAAAAATAAACTGTTTTTTTTTTTTTAATAATTAAAAAAAAAAAAACTTGGAAGAAATGAACAATAGAGTGTACAGTAATAGATTTGGTCTGACCTGTGAAGACAAAGTAATAATACCATTATTTTCTTCAGAATTTTAGTGCCCTATCTTTCTCTGCCTTTGCTGACGTCACTAGCCACCCCTTCAGCAGAGCTGGGCCGGGCTCGTCTGTTCTGGGCCAGCCCGGCCTCATTTAGCGGTTTGAACCGAAATTAATTCATTCTAAACACATGAACGCTTTTGTATAGTTCAATTTTTTCCAAATGCAATTTTTAAACGCGCTGGTGAGCGATTTTTGTGATTTTTCTTTACTTTGCTGTTGTTTGGTTGGCGAGAAAGTGAGGGATTCTGAGGTGCCCAGTTTATTTTGTTCTTAATCTTAGCTGTTTTGGTGGTTTAGTGCTTGGGAAATTTTCGTTCAAATTGCTAGCTTGAATTGGTTTATATGGTGGGATTCATAGTTGTGAATGTGTGAGCAAGAACTATTGAAGAACAAAAGAGAGCAGAATGAGTGAAATCGCTTGGCAGTGTCTTAATGCTGAATTTGGAAGTTGTAGTTTATATTCAATATGCTTTATTTAGATTTGTGCATTCTTTATTGCTTCTTTTTCATATTTACTACTCATTTTATAACTGGTGCTTTTGGATGTAAATTCTAATGACAAGGGTGGGTTTTGTAAATTCTAATTTATGGTAGTTTTTGGGACCCTGGTGCTGTCCCTGAAAATTGGGGGCTAGTTTCAGAGGAGAATTATGAGGCTTTGAACCCCACACGGTCTACTTCATGTGCATTGGAAAGATGGATCGGTGACAAAATGGCAAGCCACAACGTTGCCATCATTGCTTTGTTTAAGTTGCTAATTATTTTTCGTTTTTCTTGTATCTATATATCACCTCTATATTTGCATTCTGCTCTACCTTGTTGATTAGTGTTTACTGCTACTGTTCTAGGAAGAAGTTACTTTATGCCGTTGCTGTGATAGGATTGATATTTATATTGTTGTATTACATCTGTACCAGAGATATCATTTACTCTCGAAATTTCTTTAGTTTTTTTAACATATGTAGCTATTACGGGTTCTTCGACTGCAAGCCTATATCCAGAAAAGCATGTAGTTATTGTTTGTGGTACCGCCGTATAGGTAGATTTGCTCACATTTTTTGGTACATGTAACTGATGTAACGGACATGAAAACAACATTTTCCTTGTTTGTGTAGGCCTTTTGAACGAACAACAAATACACATTGTTATTTTCCTTGTTAAGTTTAGAATTTTTGGCCTCTTTACATTCAGTTCATAATATGTGTCTTTGTTTGGGGTTCCTAGTTTGTTTTTAAGTTGTTTGCTAGGGAATATGTATTATCATATTTTGAGTCCTAATCTTCTTGTTCTTGGATTCCTAGTCCTGACCCGAGGTTACCAAAAATGACATTTCAAGCCATAACAGCAACGTGGAGCAGATGTATGGATCTACAAACTATCTGATTTGGGATACAATGGTTGCTATAGTGGGCTAGGCAGTTATGAAAGATGCAGATTCTGGGGTTTTACTACAAGGAAGGAAGGGATTTAAGGTTTTAGGAGTGGGGAGTGGGGAGTGGGGAGTGGTTTAAAGTTGATCTACAAATTAACTATCGAGAATTTTTTTTTTCCCTCTTATAACTAACAATTAAGGATTAACTGGAAAACCTCCTCATTAAGTAGATACGTTTTTTTGGTAGTATATAAGCCACCCTTATAAGCTAGGGTGTTTGTGAGATTAACTTAACTCTGGCATCATCTTTAAATTTTAATGACAATAGAAGTTAGAAGTTGTTCTGTATCCTTTTCAGTTCTTAACTTTTTCTTTTTTGTTATATTTTTTCCAAATTTATTTTAGCTTTATATATTCTGGAGAGAACAATGGATACTTGCATCAACTTCTTTTGAGAAGCCTTGAATCATTACACCTCTCCTGGTTATAATATTGCCATCATTTTTTAGGCTTTTGGTCACTGCCTCATTTAAACTCATAATTGTCATCTTCATATATGAGTTCTGCATTATCATCGTCTTCTTCTCTTAGATTCTGTATCTCGATGCAGTTCTTAACTTAGCGTTTGCTCTGAGTCCTATTTGTTTCGTAGTTATGCATGCCTCGCTTTCATCAAGCAACACCACATCAATGGAGAAGATGTGCACAGAGCACTTTCAGTTTCTGATGACTATCAGATATCCTGAGAACCTTTTATTGCCTAATTTGTTTATGTTTTGCTTAAACTCTCTAAAACAATATTTCACTAGAACTATCTAGGATTGCATATCATTCCTTATCTTAGGCCTGTTTTCTTATGTGCAATTATTTGATCCATGTTGGCATTAATGTCAAATTTGTATTTCTATGTTTCAATTTTCAAACATCTAATCTTCTTGCAAAATTAGTCGGATACTCTAGCTAGAAAGTTGAACCAATTAGTTTCTTAACACTTGCGTGTGAGCTTCTTTGTTGAGAATATTGCTAGGATGAGATAAGGTACTGTTAAGTTACATAAATTTGACAAGTAATAGAAACTAAACAACACACGCATATGCCTTTAAACCAATATTTATATTACGTTTATGATCTAAACAAGAAGCAAATTTGAATCACTAACACTTGGATATCACTCACTCTCACCTAATTATGTTATACATATCAGAAAAAAGAAAAGAAGAAGATTAACATGCAACTTGTTTTATATTCTTCCCCAGATCAAGATGATGTGCAACAGAGACGTCATTGGGCTTACCCTGATTGAGATGGGATTCGGGATTGCAGAGGTCAGCAATGAAGACGAATAAGCAGACAATGAGCGGTGTGAGAAAGAGAATGAGACCGAAAGGCACCATCCAGAGCTGGGTGTTTGTGGGATGGTGCCGGTACTCCCCCCACCCAAGAAGCAGCCCTCCGATCAAGCTCACCAGAAACGATAACAACCCGCCTGTGCACGACTTCACTCTCCTCTGCGCTTCATCTTCCTCGTAGTCCTTGTAAGACTCCATACAAACAAATCCTGAACAAAAAGAACCCACAAAACTGATTTGAAATGAAAACAAAATGTGCACATATTAGTAGCTAGCTTGTATATACTTTGATGAGCATGAGTGGGACAAGTAATGTGTCCGATGGAGCTATCATGAGACGTGCCTTTCTATCAAAGTTGTTAATTGTGAAAAGCAATAAATATAAAGAAGAAAAAAATGATTGTCTAGTAGTAGCTATATATCTGAGTAATTTCGGTTTAGTATTTGGGTATGATTTGCTTCTGTGTGGTTCCTTGACAAGTGGTTTGTTTGTTTTGGGAATTTGGCAAGGTTTGGGTGTTGGGTATAGTATGTGAAGCATCTAGATGGACCATTTTTATTAATATGGATATGAATTTATGACTTTGGAGATGATGGTAGGCAGGTATTTGCGACCAATCCAAAGCATTTGACTGGAGAGCCCTGTTTTAAATAGGCCGGTCAGGTCTCACTTTTGAGTCATGGATGGTTACAAATTTGTGAAGATCTCATGTTTGCTACACTCACTTTTTGTCTAAAAGGGCCAACCCAAATCCTATTATGAATGGACCGGTCTAGACACTCCTATTTTCTAAACAAGCCCAACCTATATCTTCTTATTAGACAAAATTAAAATCAATTTATATCATCTTTTATAGTTTCTATTAATCAGGTCTACAAAAAGTACAACTAATATTATTTTTAACACCTAAAACTTAATATAGTATCCAACGTATGTGAGCGTGGTCGATTCTCTCTGCTGAGTTGTGAGTACCTTGGGGTTAGGATTTGTGAGGCGATTTCGTGGTGGTGTTTGTAAGAGTCGGCAGGGTCACTCGGAAGGGACTAGTCTGGCAAGGGTCTGTTTCTCCTTTGCATGGATTGGCGGATTTTTCGGTAGAGGGAAGTAGACTACGACATTCTGGGGAGGCGGAAGGCAGTTGCGGTGACGTCCACTTCCAGGTGACGATATTTTGTGCGGCGGTGTTCTCAGGTGACAAAAGGAGTAAAGGGTGAGACGAAAAGATAGCAAGGAGGAAGCGGGTCTGTGGACGATAGGGGTGGTGTGTGGTGAGATCTAACGGGCAATGATCGGAGCTCTCTTATTAGAATCTAGCGGAGACATCCGGAAGGAAACTTAGGTTTGCTTAGGGACCCTGATCTGATGCAGGTGCTCAGTATTATCATAGGTGTCCATCCAAAAGGAAAGATTGACATGGCTAGGCTAGCAGTTTTTGTTCTTGTTAGGTTTTAGTTTGGTTAGTTTTTTTTTTTTTTTTGTCTGTTTGCTTTTTGTTCTTGTTTTATCAATAAATGTCTTTCTTTCCGCCTAGAAAAAAAAAACTTAATATAGTATCAATTAAAAGAGCTTAGCATATGCTGTGAGATTATGTCATTATGTGCCTACTTATCAGGGTCTACTAAAGGACATAGTTTTAATATGGATTACATATGTTCAGTTTAATGTGTGTATTTCTACATTCTTTCTACCAACCAAAATCAAGGGTTACTACTATATATTAATACCCTTTAGGGGTTGAGAACAAACACTCACATATATCCACATACTTGTGAATTATATTATGCTAAACTATACGGGTCTTCATTTAACGTGTGTAACACAAGAATTCACATTCGATATTCTTCTTGTGTAGGAGCCTTCGAGTGAGTCGTGTGCGTAGATATGTGAAAAGTATTGTACAACGACAACAACGCATTTTCTGTGTCGGCAGAGTGAATCGTGTACTTAAATTCGTGGAAGCCAATGAATAGTGAAAACACGATTTTACCCTGAGGAGATCAAGAATAATACCGCACCAAAATCACTAACGAAATCCTAGTAGTCTATTGAGATCAAACCATAAGTGCCTTCTCCTAGATCCTAAATCAGTTTCCCAATGACTGATTTGAGTTTGCATGAAGAAGGCACAAGACTTATGGGACTTCAATTCATATTGAGTATGGTGTTGAAGAAAATTATTGATAATCAATTACAGTGTGCAACATCAGGGACGTTCAAGCCTTACTGATGTGGGAGCTGCAGGATCGTTGCTCTTGTGAGTTGTGAGAGCTCCACAATATATATAATCATCTATACATTGAATAGATATGTATAGTTTTTTTTTATTTGTTTTATCATATAGTATAAGATATGTATAGTTATGAGGAGGAGATGAGACGGGACACAACGATGCAATTATTGAGAACGTCCAAAATATTGGAGTTGCTGTCCTATGGGATTAAATTTGGCTTTTTGGCTGACCACCCAGAATTTATTACAATAGTAAATAGTGTAAATTCTTCAATTTTCAAATTAATGTGATAAATATTCATATATGCACACTTAAAAAATTTAGACACATAATGGTTGATAATGCCCGGGGAGGCAAGGCCGTGGGCAGTTTTGCCAATAGTGAAGCCTCAGTCTGCCCAAGCTCTCTTCAAACTACATTTTACCATAAATGCAACATCCGATGATGATAATGCTAATACCCTAAATCTTTTGTTGATGGCGTCCTAAACCTTCTACCTCTTATTTACCGAGCACAACCTGCTACTCAGAAAAACTCAACAAACAAAGGCAGACGAACCAAACGTTCCTTCTCCCTATAGCCGCCACTTGCCGAACCTTATCTGTCACAGACGAAAGCCCTAGTTGCCCTTCAAAGCCCAACACCCAAAAATCCTATCCGCCATTTGTTGTCTACAAACAATACACTCCTAACTAGAGAGAGAACGACCACAAAGTAACCACCGCTCCCGCTCAAGTGAGCCGCCCCCACCCCAAAAAGAGCCGCAACCGCTGCCGCCCTTATGCCCTAACTGTGAGAGGCGCCGTTCTCCCAAACCATACTTTATTTGCGATTCAATCCAAAAGTTGCCTTCTAATTTGAAGGTGAAATAATATAAACTCCTTAATTCATTTAAAAAAAAAAAAAAAATTAGACACTGAATTATTAACTGAAAAATGCTAAACTAAAAGCTTATCTGATTTGGTAGTTGCTACTTGGGTGAGGTGCATGTGGCGGTGGAATATTGTCCACATTCACAATGAGTGATGGAAATGAATTTAATTTGTCATAACATTATTGGGTTGATGCTACAATTGAGTAATGGCATGATATATGACTCCATCCTGCATGTCGACTAGACATCACCAATCAACAATACATCTCCACTTATTTGGAGTCCATTCAATCAATGGCTCATCCCAATTAAAACCACAATTAGCTTAGCTTAGCTTTGTTCACAAAATGAGTTAATGTAAAATTGAGGACTAAAAGGATGGAATGTACATGTTATTGTTGCGGTTCAATCACATAAAACGAGAGAGAGACTGTACTAGTTTGTACAATGGATATTTAAGCATTATTGGTTGATTTCCGAATGATGAGGTGGGTCCTAATGGTCCCACCTCCAATCAAATAAATCCAAAATGTCCCTACATTCCCTCTTTCCTCTCTTCTTCCTCACTGCCAAATTGGATTTGCATGACCATCTAAATCAAATTCATCGTCGTCTTCTTCTTCTTCTTCTTCTCTCACAATTGAGACAGAGCCATTTCCATTTCAGAAGGCGGTGAAGAATCAGAATCAGAATCAGTATCAGAATGAGCGCAGCCAACAAGGCTCCCGAGGCGTCCTCCCGCTCCCGCACGCGTGTTGGCAAGTACGAGCTCGGCCGGACCGTCGGCGAAGGTACCTTCGCCAAGGTCAAGTACGCTAGAAATGTCGAAACCGGCGCCAGCGTCGCCATCAAAATTATCGACCGAGAAAAAATCCTCCATCACCAATTGGTCGAACAGGTCGCCGCTCTTTTTCCTTCATTTCGCTATTGTAATTACTAGCTCTTTCATTTTTAATCCAGCTTACGTCCTAATTATTATATGTGAACCATTTTTCATTTTAGTTTCTGAAATTGCATGACTCATGCTAACGTGGGACCCAGTCGGATTATAATAATATGGTCATTAGAATATGGTTTATCAATGATTAGTAGCAGAGGTTGTTTCTTTCCATCACTCTGGATTTTTGTGAGGATTTTTCATAGCTATAACAAAAAAAGTTCTCTACTTTTTTGTTTTTGTATTTGTAATTTATTGTTAATTTGAAATTAATATTAATTGATTTACTGTCTTGACTGATGATTATGTCTATATGGGCAGTTAAAAAGAGAGATATCCACAATGAAGCTGATCAAACATCCTAATGTTATTCAAATCTTTGAGGTATATGCAGCAATTCAATCTCTTCATCTTTTCTAATGATTATGTATTTGCCTATGTCAATTTTAAAACAAAATAAAGGAGTATATACTTAATATATACTTGTGGTTCATTTCATTGGGATATCATTTTATAACCATTCTCTCCCATGAAACTAGTTCTTGGCCCATTCATGGATATCATTGGTCGGCAAAAATGTATGCCTTGGATCCTGATGATTATAGAAGTTGACATAAACCCAGGATTGTGCCAGTTTTTGAATATCACAAACCAAGACACATACAAATTATAACATTTGCTTTCTAAGCACGTGTTCACAGATATGAGGTGACATTTGAATGGAAAGATTACTCTTTTGGAGAAGTTTGAAGTACATGCAACTGATTAAGGAGCTTTGTCCTTTTTAAAATTTTGACTTCTTAAACTTCTATGTCTATCCTACTTGGAGCACAATTATGGATCAGACTTTAAAAATTATGCTCCACTGATATACCTTGATCTCAATTTTTCTCTTTGTGCTTATGCATAGGTTTTGGCAAGCAAAACAAAGATCTACATTGTTCTTGAATTTGTTGCTGGAGGAGAGCTTTTTGACGAAATAGTAAGAAATTTCTCTTAAGCTTGTGCCTTATGGTACTTGTTCTTTGTGGTTAGACATAGATGATTTATGTGTGTTCATTTATGCCTTATCAGTTCATATATTTAAAAGAAAACATTGCATTTTTTCTTGGCAGGCCAAACATGGTAGACTTCAGGAGGATCAAGCCAGAAAATACTTCCATCAACTCATTAATGCCGTAGATTACTGCCACAGTAGAGGCATTTACCATAGAGATTTGAAGGTCATCAAACTCCCCTTGCTTTCTTGAGTAATTGACTTACGTGTATGTTAAGAATATTTTTCTTTCTTCGTTCTAACAAGACTGTTTCATCACTTGTGTATCATCACCCTGCATCTCTCACAGCCTGAGAATCTTCTTCTGGACTCCTCTGGCGTACTTAAGGTATCAGATTTTGGATTGAGTGCGTTGTCACAACAAATAAAGGTAAGTATCACTTAATATTATTTGCAAATGTCAGTAACATAAGTTTCCGAGGACTGGCTTTCTCTGAGAAAATGGTTTTAGCGAATTGAATTTCTGTTGAAGTTGGTTTTATGCTGATATCGGATATCCCCATGTAAGTTTGTAATGAATTATCACATTGACAAAGTCAGTTCTTCAGTTTGGAGGGGTGCATCTCTTGATTTGGTGCTCTAGGTCTTACACTCTAATTGTTTATTAATTCATAAGCTTCTTTTTCTGTTCACTTACTTTGAGAACGACTGTTTGGAACACTAGTTTATTTTGTATGGGTAACATCTACAGTAGCAACACTGTTGCATGCTTGTATAAGGACTGATTGCTGGCTTCCTCATAGAATCTTGTTGAGACTCTTCAATTTGTGGAACATTGGGTGTAGCTTTCAAAGTGTGAAGAAGTTTCCCTGGCCAATTTATCAATCAGATTCTCTGTGGCTGTATTAGGACAAAGCCTTCCTCATATCTTGAAATTTATATATCTTTCACCGATGTCCATTTAAGTTACTTCTTGTTCTTTTCTTAAAATCCCCAAAAGTATACACTGGCATGTGCATAGAGCATCTATGTCTTCCTAATAATGGAAGGGCATTACAGAGCATATTTGTCAATGAAACATGCTTATGGAACACCTTATTCACATTCTTCTCATTGTAGGAAGATGGGCTGCTTCACACAGCCTGTGGGACCCCAAATTATGTCGCTCCTGAGGTATGTATCAATTGCTTTATGGAAATAGAAGGGTGCTACAGTGGAACTTCTTAAGTTCATTTCTACATTGGACATTATGTCATCAGGTCCTCAGGGATAAAGGGTATGATGGTACAACTTCAGATCTTTGGTCCTGTGGAGTTATTCTCTATGTACTGATGGCTGGGTATTTGCCTTTTGATGAGCCAAATCTTATTAGCCTGTATAGAAAAGTAAGTATTCTAAAACAATTATTTTAAGATTGTGGTTCTTAGATGATGGAAATCTTTTTTTTTTTCATTCTATGCATGTTAATATGAATGTCAGATATACAAGGCTGATTTTTCATGCCCACCATGGTTTTCACCAGGCGCAAAAAAACTAATATGTCGTATTCTTGACAGAAATCCTAGAACTGTGAGCTTCTAATTCTTTACTTATATGTTACCTAATTTTACTTTTGGTTATATTCCTGGTGGCTACAAGGACAATCAATGAAGGGAGTGCATTTATTTTGTTATTGTGACAATGTTGGTTACTTGTGTTGCAGAGGATTACGATTTCTGAAATTTTAACAGATGAATGGTTCATGAAAGACTATAAACCACCAAGCTTTGAGCGGGAAGAGGATGTTAATCTTGACGATGTAGCTGCTGTTTTCAATAACTCAAAGGTGTGGCATAAATAACATCTCTATTTTATTTTTATGAGCCAAGGTTATAATTATGCTACCAACTTTACAAGCATATTTCCTTACCAATTGAAATTTCAGAATGGGACTGATGTGAGTGAATATCCATGTCCTAGTTTACAAATCATATACAGTTGAAGGCAACACACTGTAACCTAATATTATGGTCAACTATCAAGTTTCACCTAAATATATGTACGTATATTTATTTTGCAGGAAAGTTTAGTGACAGAAAGGAAGGAGAAACCAGTATCAATGAATGCATTTGAGCTAATCTCAAAGTCACAGGGTTTCAGTCTTGAAAACTTATTTGCACATCAACCAGCGGTATTTATCATCCCTCTGGCTTTTGACATACATAAGCACTTGGAACCCACAAGCCCACATTGTAGCATAGTTTTATTACAAAAATGACAACAATTGAAAAAAAAAAAAAAAAAAAACTAAAAAGGTGAAATGCTGAACTTTAAACTAATTTAAAAATAACTTATTAGCACATTTCATAAATAATACTCGCATAGTGGATTGTTGTTGTTGTTGTTGTTTATACCTTTTCCCCAAGTTCTGCAAACCATTATATGAAGTTCAAAAGGCTAAAGTAATGCAACTCTTAAATTGCTTAAATAATATCTATATGAGATGATGAACTGGAAAGCAATACAAATGCAAAGACATGTCAATTTAGGAATTCATAGCAGCCATATCCAACTGAAACCTACCAACAATATCTCTAACTTATCACTATACTGAACCAGCCATTACAAAAGTGGGCAACTATAAAAGATCTATTAAACTATGTGGGTAAACTTTAAAATTTGGAGGGTACGAATATGACTTTTTCAAAACCTGGGGCATAGTAAAAGAAAGTTAATTTTTTTAGTAGGGGTAGGTGACTAACTTGGTCCAATGTACATTTGTCGGACACTATATCGGGTAAAAAAACAGAACTATCTTATAGCAACTCATCCTCTTTTTGCACGCTATATCGGTATTGTGAGTCAAATTATGTCATCTCCTACAGTTTATCATTTGGCTACTCAGGAAAACATCTTGTGTTATTTAAAGGGACCTCCTGAACTAGGTATAATGTACAAGAATCATGGTCACAGTTGTATGAGGTGCTTTTTAAATGCACCAGAAAATCCACTACAACCAACCATGTTTTCATAGGAGATTTTTTTTGAAACGAAGTGTTGTATCTTGCTTCAGTGCAGAATTTGAATATAGGGCTTTGACTCAATCTGTATGTGAAATTTTGTAGATCTATCAGTTCCTAACTAAAGGTGGCTTTACAATCTCCAATTACATTAAAGCTCTTGTGTGATAATCTGTCTGCTTTCTGCATTGCTTCAATATGCGTTTCATGAACGAACTAAACATATAGAGATTTATTCTGTTTGTAAGAAGATACAACGAAATTTAATCTCTACAGGATATGTGAAAGACCGGAGGACAGTTAAGATTTTTTTTTTTTACAAAGACTCTAAATGGGACTTGGGCTGGCTGTCTTTGTAACAAGTTGGGCAAGATCAACATTTATGCTAGCTCTAGTTTAAGGAAGAGTGTTACAGAAAACGAAACTTGTATAATATGAATGTATTAATTAGGGGGTGATATAAGGGATTGTATACGATTGCCATCCTAGTTTAGATCCTCCGCTGTGTGTAAGATTATACCAATGGTTGGTCAAACAGAAAGTGATTCGTCTTTCAGTTGTTTAATTCTACACTTTTAAGAATCTAGATGGAGATTGATGTCAAGTAACCTAGGAATCAAATTATCTTTGTTACACAATAATAACCATATAGTACAAGTGGATCTGCGTAACCTTTTCTATGACTCATTTTGTCCCAAAATGAGTGTCCTGATTAGCTTGCATTTTTGTCCCTAAATAAGTGTTTCTTTCCATTTTAGAAAGTTAGTTATGCATGAACTACCAATAGTATTCCTACAATAAGATAGTTGTGTTTCTTAAAATTTGTTGCAACACATGTCTATGAGATTCAAGAGTAAATATATAACACTAACTCCACTTTACTTTTTCTCAAAACTAGAAACCAAGACTCATTTTGGGACAAATGGAGTATTATTTTATTTAGTATAGTGTATTTTTTTGCTGAAAATCATCCTTATATTACATGATTTTCAACACTATAGGGTGGTATTGTGAAGCAAGAAACTCGTTTTACATCTCAACGTCCTGCCAATGAAATCATGTCTAAGATTGAAGAAGCTGCAAAACCTCTAGGATTCAATGTTCGCAAACAAGACTACAAGGTGTGATTATATCTTTTTGACAATGCAAATGTTGATTTGCCACTAACAAAATTACATTTCAGACTGATATCTTTATTAAATTTCAGATGAAGTTACAAGGTGATAAATCTGGAAGGAAGGGCCAACTTTCTGTAGCTACTGAGGTATTCAGTCACATCTTTGTGAAATCAAATCCCATTTATTACCCTTCTAAACCAAATGGAAGTGTATCCTAAATGGATAAAGGCATAAAACATAATTCCATACTGAAGTATGAATCTCACTAACGAATAGGAAGTTAGAAACTTCCATCTTAATTTAATTGGTCCCCAACTGGTTTGATCTATTTATTTGTATGTAATTGTGAAAGCTTTTACGTAGCGGTTAGTTGTGTCTAGTGTCTACATATACAGACTATGCTTCAATATTTCCATGATCATGATGTACAGCTATCTAATCAATTGTACCAAACAACATTGAGCTGCCTTAATTTTTTCAAAGCTTTAATGAAACAGCAGAGGGTTGGCTGGTCAAGCCCTTTCTCAATGTAACAAAACTTTACCTAGGGCCATCAGCCATGCCCCCCATTAAGTCATCCGTTTAGCACATTATGTTTTCCAGTCATTAAGCTGTACATTCTTGCATATTTTTATATTGTTAATGACATGGCACCATGCATAGATACTCAATATATTATAATGAACTTCAGGTGTTCGAAGTGGTACCCTCCTTGCATATGGTGGAGCTCCGAAAAACTGGCGGCGATACACTAGAATTCCACAAGGCACGTTAATAATATCATTTCATTCCTTTTGATGGAAATAATTTAAGAAATAGTTACCCTCAACTTATCAATGTATCTGATTATTTGATCATATGGCAGTTTTATAAGAACTTCTCTTCCCGATTGGAAGACATAGTCTGGAAAACCGAACAAGAACTTGAAGAATCAAGGTGATCTCTCTCTCTCTCTCTCTCTCTCTCTCTCTCTCTCTCTATAACAGAAACAATACTTATCGATGTACACGATTCTTTCTAGCCCGCTGCCTGTTTAAATGGAAGTATGAAATGTAGCTTGGCGACGAACATGTGGGGAGTACTGAAGGGAAATAGGTAGCAAATGGGTCCAAACTCCAAACCAGTACATTCTTGTTCTCTGCAACCTCTTCCTTTCATTTTTTGTGTAATTCTGTAACTAAGTCCAATTAGATTTCACAAACTGATAGCAGCTTCTCAAGATCCTACAACTGGTGCCATTATCCAGCTATGCCTATTGTCATCTATGTATACGTCTTTAAACTTTAGATTGCCACTGTGCGAAGTACAAACTGTTGTGTCTGTGTAGTGTCAAATGAAACAATGATTACATAATGATTTTTAGGACAACTCTGTACTTAAAGCTCATCTACCTATTAACAGAGAAGTGTTCAAAAACCAAATTTGTTTTAAACTTATCCAATTCGTTTGTAAGAAACAATTTTCGGAGCCTACAAGATAGTGGTATTTTAGCAACATCAATTAACCATTAATATTAGTGTCCATTGATGTACGCATGGTATTGAATTATGATGTCATCTATGTTTAATTATATATATTTTTTTTTTATCGGAAAGAATTGGTGATAATCCAAGAAAGATAAGTACAATAGGGTGATAAAGGGAAGACTAACAAACGATAACAAACGCAAAAAGTAAAACCAAATCCTGAGCCAAACTAATCCAAAACTAAAGGGAGGAAACTTCTCTCT
>JAYMTA010001871.1:0-18396 GCA_036897625.1 Pelargonium cotyledonis | reverse complement strand
GGGTGGAACCTGAAGAAATGGTATAGAGATCCAAAGACCGTCTAGTAGCTAACTTGACAAGAACTCAAGGCTCAAAGATCAGGGTACAATCCAAATTGAAAAGTTCCACATTGAAACAAGTCAAAAGAGTTTATCAAAGTGAAAGGTTTTGTTAACCACATCTTGATATGAAAAATCATCCTGTGTCAACAAGTCCGTAAAGAAAATTCGACTACAATAATTATCATCCCCTAAAACCAAAAATGGATGATACATGTAACTTCCTAATACTTCAGCCATCAAAACATGGAGATCAATGTCATGTACAACAAGAAGATCTATATCAAAATAGAGAGCTCGATATCAAAGTAAGATGATAGTTTACTACCTTTATTCTTGCCCAAAGTCCGACCTTGTTTCCCAATCTCCTCTAACACCTCTTAGTGTTTCATCATCTTTTCTCGGGATGTTCAAAGCTCCTCTACACGCACCTCTCACACAATATACGGGTTTTTCTCTTAGCGTTTTCTCTTTCCACTTTTACTGGTCACTGCTTCTTGATTTGTCGACTTCTGTTCATTCTCAATTTCAAGCCTTGGCGGGCGATCTTCCTCTTCTTCAACTGCATTCATGGTTCCTAGAATAACCTGTCCAAGAACAAGTCTTGTCTCGCACAAGCTTCCCTCGCCAAGGGAGTGATAATTGATTACGAAACTCTCTCTTCCCTCATCGTAAGATTTAATATCATCTACCAGCACATGGAAAATATCAGCAACACTTTTCCACGCCTTTTTTGATATATGATCCTAAACAGCCACAAAAAGTAAATCATATCAGGCATAAATCTGAAAGTCAAACAGATACATGTTGACCACACTAAAAACGTGCATGAAGATGATAATCTTCCACAAGTTTCCAAGTCAAAATGCCACGTGCTCTACAATACAATATCAGCCAGCGAATATATAGTGCCAGGTTCAGATGACATTTTGTAACTAAAATTGAACTGCGGCTAATTTTAGATGAACAATAAAGATCTATGACAAATAAACTTACCTTAGCTCCAGTTAAACCATAAATTGATTGTAGCACTAATGATGCTAATTTTGCAACTCCTTCTGCAAGCTTTTCATCTGATTCGTAATCAGAGGAATTTGAGATCTCGGGTACAAAATTCACTTGCACTTGAGCATGTTCTCTTGCAAATTCAGCACCTTCCTTCCACTTTCCATGATACAGGACAGAAGCAAATGCCCTAACTACAAGAGCGTCTTGAGGATTATTTACTAGTGCAAGATGAAATGCCAACAGTCCAACCCTGCTCCACACACAACAAACATAATAAGGCGTATCATCCATGGAATCACTGGCCACTTACATCACTCACTCAATTACAGTTTACTGTAGACATTAATTACTATGAAGTATATATTCTAGAAGAATTAATCCATCAGCATGAATGACCCACTTGCATTCTATCATACCAAACCCACTGAGCAACTTATTTCACCAAACGCATGTGAGTAGATAATATAAGGATTAATTGCGGATTACTGCCAAGCTATGATGTCCCCAAACACATAACTACACTTTTCGATTTCCTTAACATTTACACCTCATATGTTTTGAATCCACCTGTAAATCATCAATTTTAGTGGAACAACTCCATTTTTCATCATGTGATTAACACATGGCATTCTCTGATGCAAAAATATCATATATGAATTAAAAGTTTAGGGTTCATTTGAGAATTTAAGAATAAGAGAATTTATAAGCAAATCACATAATGAGAGAGAATGGATTTCTCCATTAAAGTTGATGTTTACAGATGGAGCGAAAACACATAAAGTATAAATGTTTTTTATTTATTTATAATAATGCAATTATGTTTTATGGGGCATCCTAGTTAGGTAGTAATCCGTAATTGACCCATAATATAATGCATTTTAGCCACACACTATTCGTCGAGACAGAAACATGGGGAAAAAATCAGTATAGTTTTCTATATGAGACAGTATTGAACGATAACTTAAAACTGAAACATTCAAGTAAGCCAACAAAAAGGTCAAATCTCTGAAACAATATTGTAGATATACTAGTTGTATTGTAGTATACTAGTTACAAGCATTATTTAAAAACGTGAACTTTGAAAATTCTCAACATAAAAAAAAAAAAAAAGAGGGAAAAACGTGAACTAAGATAACCATGTTAATAGACTGCACTGCGGGGTTCTCAAAAGTTAGAAGATAGTAGTAGAAGCACAACATTTGGGCTCACTTGGTTCCAATTAATTGTTCAATTGGATCATACTCTGATCACAAACTACAAAGTCTAAAATGAGCTTGATCACCAAAATCAAACCTTTTGAATAGTTTGAACAATGAACATGATTAATCATGAGTTCAGAGATCAACTATTTAAGATAACCCAGATCTTAATTGGTTATTTGATCTTGGACCACACACCAGGGTAAATAAAAAGTAAATACTAATTTATTTTATTTAGAGCTTATCATAACCTGCATTTTTCAATATATGTAGCACTAATATGTTGGCATATCACATGTCTCTTTCTATTTTCCATTTTGTAACATGAGAATGCCATTCAGAAGCAGAAAAATATATTATTGAATTACCAGACACTAGAATTGGAAGGTCGATCACATGCAACCAATTTATCCAAGTTGGAGAATAGTTTCTGCCAAAAAGAAAATAGCCTATCAGTACCAAACCAGAGAAGGTTTTTACCATGAATATTATTTCCATAATATTTGGTATTCTAAAACAACCCATAAGAATCATAAATAATGAACACTCTTCACATTAATTGATCTGTTCTAGAATGAAGAAAATTAGTTTTTCAATAACATATGGCTCTTTCTCAAAACCCTAGCTTTTCTCTAACTCTTATTTTTCTCTAACTCTTATTTGAATTTAATATGAAACTTTAGCAATCTTTATCATAACAAGTCATAATAAGACACAAAAATTGTTGAGTTATTTTCCAGTAAAGCTGAACTTACCATTAACATGGTGGATTTCTGAAAACATTGCCTAGTACCCTGTTGAACCAGGTATTCTGACTGTAACACAAATTGCATGTTAGATTACAGCTCAATGAATGATTCAAAACATGTATACAGCGCATTAAGTAAGCAATTGAGAAACCACTTACATGAAAGGGGAATAGGATTTCAAGAAGGCCAACTTTCTGAAGTAAACAGAGAGAGAGCTCCGCAGCTCCATATGATAGCATAGTATTTAACTCCATTGTCAGTCTGGTCTGATGGAAAAAAGAATATGATTTTGGTAAGAGTATGATGATGACATTGACGATATTGGATAATAAAAATACTTGGACATCCAGAGAGGCCTTAGAAAGGAGTTTCTACAAGATGCATTTGTGTGCTGTGTGTGCACAAACTTTGTTTTCTTTTTTTCTTTTGGTGACAAGTCCTAATGGACCGGCCCTAGGGAGACTGGAAGTAGCATAGTACCACTGGCCACAGAACCCAATTAAATCCATAGTCTAATCTCGGGAAGAATCAAACCCGTGACCTAACCTACAAAATATCATGAATTATCCCTTACATTGGGCCACCTAGGGATCTGTACAGCACAAAATCTAATTAAAGAAAGATAAAGGACGATCCACAGAAACCTAGGCATACTGCATGTGAAAGAGAAATCAGAAAAGGGACAAGAATAAAATAAGTGGCCTGGTGCCCTAGGCTCCCACCATTTGGGGTCTGGGGAGGTCATTTCTAAAAACAGTTTTCCATGGCCTCAAGCTCACAAGGTGGCAACCTTATCAATGTGATAAGGCTCACCCTTAAATAGAGAACTTTTTTTTTTAATGCTTAAGCCTTAAATAGAAAACTTTAAATAATAATATTGAAGCAAAATGGAGAGCCTATTTTAACTTCACTGGCTGTACCTTGGCCAACGTCTTAATGGATGAGGAAAGATTCTGTATTGCAGTTTCAATGTCCTTTGAAAATGATAAGCCTAACCGAGCAGCAATTCTGATGGCGCGCAAAATTCTTGCTGTGTCCAGCATGCCAGAGATCATACAAGGTTATCCAAAAATGTTTATTCCAACACCAAAGGCAATAATTAGGTATAACATTTTTATGGGGAAAAAGGAGAAGAGAAAAAGTATGTACCACAGTCCTCCATGAATGACACTTGGGCAGGGATTAATGTTTGTAGCTGGTTCACATCACCCAGCAAAAGAAACAAATCTCAGTACACTTCAAATAACATAAGCAAAATGAATCACACTATTCATAATGTGGACTTAGCAAACAGACAGCAAGTCACCTTTAAATTTCTTAAGTCCGCTATTCCATTGGCATAGTCATAAATTTTATTCACAAATGGGTCATAGAATAAACTGTCTCCACAAAATTCAAAATAAAATGTTCACTTGAGTTGCATAATATTATAAGGGAAAAAATTAAATAAGCAAAAGAGTTACCTGTTTATTGTGAAGTCCCGATGCATGGAGTTTTTCCAACGGATGAAGTCTGGTTCATCACATCCGGTTGGCATAAGAACTTTCTCTCTCTCCTTTTCATGCTGTGCTATTGTTTCAAAACTGGTCACCTGTTGCAAGCAACCATAAAAAGTACATAACAAAATTGAGATGTGATGTCATGACAGCATTTATTCAAACTTCGCCAACTATAGCTTACACTCAATTGTATCACATACAATTACAAGAGGTGCTAACAAACCTCGATAACAGATTTTTTAACAAGCACCCTACATACAGGAAATCGTTGTCCAACAATCACGCAGGGGTAAAATCTCCTCTTGACCTGTAATAATTAATGACTAATAATTAGAAACCAAACATAACTTCATGTAATGGCACATGCACCTCGGTGATGTTTATTGTTCAGATAAAAAGAAGAAGAAGTAAAAAATGACCCAATTGAACCTGTCTGAGGGTAGCTGTAGTGATAAGATCAAAGTCCTTGGGGACTCTTTTTAGGATTAAATCTCTCACGCATCCACCCACCAGGTACACTTGAAACCCTGCATACCAAGAGAAAATAAAATAACCAGATTATGAATGCATGACTTGCAAACTCAGTCAGAAAGTAAAACTGCAAACGTGGGCAAGTGACTTCAACACATTCACATGTTTGACTGCAAACAGTTTGTTCTATCATCAGACCTCCCCACAATAAGTAACTAAATAGAGTTAATAGATAGTACAAATGCAGTTGATTTTGAACCACTTAAAGCATTGCCTTGTACCCATTATAAAAAGCACGCCAAACACATCACATATTCACATTCTCATGAACATATTACTAAGATATCCCAAACATAAATTCTAGTCGAAAGCTACCTATATATTTTTTTTAGCTACCTATATTAAACACAGAATAAGAACAAATATAACAAAAGATCACCATCATTCCGAAGACGGTTCAAGACCACCCATGGATGTTTTGGAATCATCATACGATGTACGCCAAGTTTCTTTGCATTCACGCTTTTCCATTTCGACATGTCAGGTTTGCCTGCATCGTCATCACCAAAGCTACTTACAAACAAACAAAAAAACACCTAACACACTTTCTGAGCAATTTTAAGAGAAAATAAAAGCAACTAATCGGTGATAACCTCGAAGATCAACTTCAGGCTGCATATTTTCTAGTTCGGACAGTGTGTGCCTCAACCTCTGGACTTGAAACTTCTCAGTTTCGCAACAGAAACAAAACGTCAACAAACTGTTCGATGAAATGCCTGAGAGAGAATATAAGGGAAAAAGAGAGAGGAATTGAAACCTGTGACTGTAAATTAGCTAGGGCTTTGAGTCGAGAGAGCAAATTGTTGTTGCTTTTCGTGAGTGTCGCCGCCATGGGACTGGAGCGAGTTCGTGAGAATTTTATCGCCGCGCGGTGTGGAGATGACAGAGGACATGCACATTTCTCCTCAAGGACGCGAGCTTTGGGCTTTTCTCCGCCAATTTGGACCTAATTATGTCACACACTCCCTTTTTTTTTTTTTTTTTTCAAAGGTTCAAACTGCACAAAAGTAATTAGAATTAGTACAAAGTTGTACGAAAATGTTTAACCGAAAACATTCCGTCAAATGATTTGCTCAAACTTTAGAATAAAATCAATCGTTTTGCTCAACTTTTGACTATTATGAAACACTTGAAAGTTGATGAACTAAATCAAACGTTTTAGATAGTTCAATGATTAAATTGAATTTTTTTACTTTTTTTTTCCTACAAATAAAAAACGATCAAGTTAGTACTAGATCATGATATGTGACCGGACACAAATTTAGACCGGTATAAATTTTAATCAGGCAACTCATTTTGCTGACGTCACACGCTCGTGATGCCACACAAGCACAAGCTATTTGAGGCTTTACTAGTCGACTTTCTTGTATGTCTTTACGAATCTTGTTCCTCACGAGGTTTGTCTATTTTTACTAGCTCAATATGATTTATCCTTGAATTTTTTGCTTTGTCTCAAAACCGAAATAGCGTTGGGATGAGTTGAGCTGCTATGGGCACAATGGAATCGTCTAGACATGGTGGGTTCATGAGATCCAATAATTTGCGTATAATCAAAATGCAAGTTACAAAGGAAAGTTCATGAGCCTGCAATGGGTTCCACTTGAAAAATCACATGACTCCACATCACCACACCATGGTTTGTACATATGAACACTCTATCTCATGAAAGGAGATGGGGATTGTTCTCTTCATCAACTCCCACTCACATTTTTCCTATAAACTGATAGCGCCTATAGTTCTCATGAGGGATATTCTCATTATCGCGTCCGATATAACTTCTCATGATAAGAGATCGGAGTAGCTTTCCTTGGAGATGTAAAATACGTCCACCAGTTTTCACTTAACAAATGCGTAAGTCTATTCCAAAATATCGAAGAATTTAACAAACTTGATCGGACCAAGTAGACAAACAATTCAAACAAATAGTTCATGAAATTGATAGAGTAATACATGCACAACTTTTAGCATAAACTCATTAAATTAACCCAAATCCAACTAAAAAAGGTGTTAAAATCTCAAACAAAATCGAACAATTAACTTCAACATATATTGAAATTCAACCTGCATGCATTTGAAAATTCAATCCGACCAATTTTGAATTGATTCAAATTGAATTCGCCCTATCAACATTTTTACAATCTAAAAGTTTGATCTAAATAAATTCAGCATAAATATTGTCGATGAATACCCGAACAAATTTGATCCAAAATCTTAATCCCTTCCTCAAGTAAACGATATAGCATATACCTTCCCTTCTTCGGTGAGCCTAGTCACCTCCGATTCTTCATTTCAATAACTCAAATTAAATTAAATTATTTATTTTTCTCTGTCCTTAAAAAAGTAATTAAAAATAAATAATAATAAAAAATCCAACCACTACATTTTCTCGTTCTCTCATTTTCACAATCACAGCAGCAACACACACCAAACCTATCCATTTCTTGTTTCCATCAAACCTAACATCCCGATTTCTTCTCATAGGGTTTCAAATCACCATCTCACCATTTCGATCCGATTTTTTTCCATTTTTTTTTCAGATTTTTTCGTTGCGATTTGTGACCTCCCGGTGTCGCTATGGGAGGTGACGGAGCTGTTGACGACGGAGCCGAATCTACCAACGGCGGTGGGGAAGGAGGAGTCACCGTCAACGTCCGATGCTCCAACGGTTCCAAATTTTCCGTTCAGATCAACCTCGAATCAACCGTTGGATCGTTTAAGACCGTGCTTGCTCGGAGCTGCGACATCCCCGCCGAACAGCAACGCCTGATTTACAAAGGCCGGATCCTCAAGGACGATCAGACTCTCAAAAGCCATGGTATCGTCCACTTTTTCTTGTGTATTGAGCTTGGAAGTTCATGTAGCTATGTGTCCACTAGATTTGTTTTTGTTTTTGATGCTATTTTGTTGAACGTGAATCATGTTTGGTATGATTTTGTTGAATTTTGTATGATTGTCTAGATCGGCTGCGAGTTGCTTGTCAATGCATTCTTGTTTGATTTGATTTGATTTGCTTGGAAATGGAACACTGGATGTTAATTTGCTGATATAATTTGGATAGCTGGGACTAGAATTTGGAAATGGATGTATTGTAGCTTCATGACTGATGAGAGTGGGGAGAATTTTGGCTAAATGTGCCATTCCGATTATTAAATGCAAATTGTGTAATGCTAGTACTGGAAATGTGATGAACTTGTCAGATTGCCTGATTTGTTACAACAATTGATTTAATGTGGCTTCTGGTGCTATAGTTCCTTATGTGGCAATTCATTGAGGGACTGGAAAATGCTATATCTTGCGGTTGAAGTTATTTATATTCTTACCAACGCTGACATGCATTATATTGAGACTGCTGATTGAATTTTAGTACCTTATTAAGTATCAAAGACATCGCAGGTGGTTAGTCGGCATATTGTCATTTATTGCTCTACTTCTGAAGACAGTAATATTTTTGTAGGAGTAGTGAATATGAAGTAAGTAGATTCGACAATCATTGGTTTTATTATTAGTTATGGAAAATTGTTTATTGCCGCTTATTCCATGGTTGAATACAATGTTGGGGAGTTGGCGGCATTGCTGTTGACATCATCATTACAGAGAATCTTCATTGATTTCATATTAGATTGGTCGAAGAGTTATAAAAACTATCCATTTGGGGCATTTTTTTGGTCTTCTACTCTTCTCTTGCGATCTGGGTAGAGGCATTTGTAGCGTTGATTTTAAGTACTTGCACTTGTAAATTAATGTTGTTCAGTCAATGTTTCTTTTAACGGTTTATAGTTTTCGTGCATTTTACTTTTATCCAGGCTGAGTTTAGAACTTCAGATGGTCAAATGTGATTGTTTTAATGTAGCCGAAAATAGGTGAGCATATTCCTCAATTTCAGGATGCAACTTGTACTTTTACCATCAACGTGAAAACTCAAGCAAACCTAATGGCTATAGAACTGGCTTGCTTTGCTGTGAAATGAGTGTGGTGGTCCTTATTTATGCAGATATGATGTTAGTTTGGTTTAGATTTTTTCCCTTGGGTGTTAACTTGACCTGAAATTTCTGGGTTCCAATCTAATAAGTATTAGGGTACTGGTGTAAAGGTAGTCAAGGGTATAATGAACCTTGGCTTTGGTTATTTGTTGGGCATCAGTGCGAGCTGTTTGTTTCAAAATTATTGGTCATTTACTAATAATTGTTTTAATTGCTGACTTTTTGTTCTGTAGTCATGACTGCTAAATGAGCTTATTTGGCCTCAATACTTTATTACTTTGTTCTATCGGTTTCATTGTTTCTCTTTCTGTTTGCTTCTCATTTAAGTATCTCAGGAGCAGCATACATGGACAGATTACATACTCATCTTTCTTAACTTATTTTGGGTTATTTCCAGTGATATAAATGTGATCATATGTGCCTTTTGTAGTATAACATATATAAGTGTTATCCCAGTCTCCCTTGCTTTCTTTTGATTGGCTCCACTGTTTTTAAGTTGAATCGGTGTTTTGTTGTTGTTTTTTTTAAATTATGTTTCAACCTGTATATTTTTAGCATTGCACTTATAAAGTTACCATGCAGTACCTAGTCATTGTATATGGAGGATATAGTTGACCACTTTTTAGAGTTCCCACTAATTTTGTTGTTTCTACAACTGGTAGGTTTAGAAGCAGATCATACTGTCCACTTGGTCAAAGGTTTTTCACCAGCTGCATCTGCCAACACCACTGGTGCCACCAATCCTGGAGGTCCTAATATTTCCCCAAGTAATACAAGAGGTACTGGTTTGAACGATGGTGGGGCTTTGGGAGGATCTGGTCTTGGAGCTTCACCTTTTCCTGGGCTTGGTGCTGGGTTAGGTGGTAGTGGTGGCCTATTTGGAGCTGGACTTCCAGAATTCGATCAGGTGCAGCAGCAACTGACTCAAAACCCGAACTTGATGAGAGAAATAATGAACATGCCTGTTGTTCAGAATCTAATGAACAACCCTGATATAATGCGGAACATGATTATGAATAATCCTCAAATGCGTGAAATAATTGATCGAAATCCTGAGTTAGCGCACGTACTTAATGATCCCAATACTCTTCGTCAAACACTTGAAACTGCTAGGAATCCTGAACTCATGCGTGAGATGATGCGGAACACTGACAGAGCTATGAGCAACATTGAATCTTCTCCTGAGGGGTTCAACATGCTTAGGCGTATGTATGAAACTGTTCAAGAGCCGCTTCTGAACGCTACTACTATGGGTGGGAATGCAGGAAATGATAGCTCAAATCCATTTGCAGCTCTTTTGGGGGCCCAAGGTGGGGCACAAACTAGAGATCGATCAACTAACCCGCCAGTTTCTAGTTCTGGAGGGACTGCTGGCTCTCCTGCTCCAAATACTAACCCACTTCCCAATCCTTGGACTCCTGCTGGTGGTAAGTTGTCTCTTTATTTTACGCAGTTTCTTCTTAAAATTATTTTGGTTATGAACTTGTACAGTATATTATTTGTTGTCTTCTACAAGATGTTTTCATTTTTGTAGTATTGTAGTTTACACTTTTATCTTTTAATTCCCCTGTGGATGCTGCGTTGCATGCCATTTTCTATGCTTTATTAATGTTAAGTTTTATATCTTGAAAGCTAAGAAGAAGTATCTGCTTGTGGCTCAACCATGATAGACTGTCAGCTCCAACTATTAAACTAACACGATTCCAATAGCTCTAACTCATCAAAGCATTATCCCAACTTAGTCAGCAGAAAACATCCCTGTTAATGTAGCATCAAATTTAAATATTTTGTAGGGTTACTTATCTCTCTAACTCTGCTATTTGTTTTTTTTTTCTTTTCAAATGTTATGAAGTATTAGGAAATCGAAAATGAAAACAATAAATAAATTGATTGCCTTGACTGCCATTCTCTTATACAACTTGAAGATTTTCTTAGAACCATCATAATTTCTTTGTGGGACCTTTATTTCTTTCATCCGTTATCAATTTAGTTTGTTTAAATATGTTATTTTAAAGTGATAATCATAAAGAGCAATCAGCATTTAACCAACCTCAAATTCAGCAGCTGTAGGTGCCCAAACTAACACTACAAGGTCAAATCTTACTGGGGATGTTAGGCCACAGGCACCTGCTGGCTTAGGTGGACTTGGTCTGACGGACTTTCAAGGCATGATGGGTCCCATGCAGGATCCAAGCTCATTGAATCAGTTCATGCAAAATCCAGCCATCTCACAAATGATGCAGGGCCTTCTCTCTAACCCTCAGTATGTAAATCAGGTATTAATTTGCCATGCTTTATGAGTAAACCTATTTGGTAATTCAGCGAAGTTTTGCTTCATATGAAGTTTCTCGCTTCTAACATCTTTCAATGGCCAGATTCTTGGTATGAACCCCCAGATGCGTTCTATGCTTGATTCCAACCCTCAACTAAGAGAAATGATGCAAAACCCAGAATTTCTTCGTCAGTTGACTTCTCCTGATACAATGCAGGTTTATAAATTATATATATGTCCGTGTGTACAAAGCTCTCTCTCTCTCTCTCACACACACACACAGACACAGACACAGACACACACACTACAAGTACAACCACTATATACACAGACGTACCTGAGTAGCTGATGTATAGTGAATTGTTTGCTTGTTTTAGCTACCCATTGTTAGTGAAGAGTGGCTCATCTATAGTTAGGGTTTATATACAGCTCGTTTTGACTTATGTACTATAATAATCAGTCAATACTCATTTTCATGACTTTTCTTTTGTTTGTTTTCTCTCTTGCAGCAACTTTTGACTTTCCAGCAATCTCTTCTGTCTCAATTAGGCCGACAACAACCAAACCAGTAAGAAACTACATAATTCTTGCTGTCAATTTCTTTGGAAGCTTGATTCACTGTGTACCTCTACCCTTAATAAGATTTAGCATTTATATTGCCAGCAGTTGCATCTCTGATTTTGTATCTAACATATTGTATATTGTAAATTTGTTCTTCTAATTATGGGATATAGAATTGTGCATTGACCTGTATTTGAAGTTGGGTTACTGATAGCCTTGACCGGTTGTTTGTTGTATTGGATGTTTTATAAATTAAGCAAAACAAGGGATTTCCTTATCTTTTATTAGTAGGGTTTGTGCATTTAATTAATAATTAATTAGTGTGCCAGTCTAATTAATCTATTGGTGGCCAAACTCGATGTAAAGCATGCTAGGAAATCCATCAATTTTGGTTAGGTGTCCTCTTACTGACATAGGAATGATTTGGGTGTTACAATTGTGTTTCAGTAAGTAGGTTCGAGTGAATTATTAATTAAGGTTAATATGGTCAATTTTATAGCCGAATTCCACTCTCTATTCAATATAATATCCTGCAGCTTGAGAAATTATTTGTGTGTGCATGTATTGATACAAATAACAAAATTAGCTTAGTACTCGTGAAGATAGTATATTAAGTCATAATGAATTGAAAATTCAAATGTGTATGCATCTGTGTGTATCACATGAGTATTAAACTTAACCCTAACCTTGTATACTTTTAAATATTTATAATTAAGACTTAAGGGTTCATGCTGTAAATAATTTGATAAAAGCTTTTATGGTATCTTTCAAGTGATTTGTAAACATGAAAAGTGAATCAAGTATTCCTAGCTCTCAAAAGAATAATTTATGCGATGTCTGGATAGTTTACTAGTTTGGCTGGGCAACGATGTTTGGACTCAATTGTAATGGCTGATCCGTTAATGAGTTATCATCAATGATCTCTGCTCTTAATTGCTTCTTAAATCGGTGCTCTCTTTCAGGGGGGAACCTGGTCAGACTGGCGTAGGCACAGGTAATCAATTCAATGCCCACCTTCGACTTTGCTTTTTATTCATAGGAATTGTTGTTTTGCACTTGTGCACATGTTATTTTCTGAATTATGTTGTATGCAAGGATAGTTCAGACTGTATTTGTTGTACTTATTCATGCCCATATGGTGCACCTCTTAGCAAATCATCTTCGTGTTTTGCATGCCGGCTCTTGATAAGAGTGTTTGGGTTGTGTCAGAAAGTGTGGCCTTATGAAGTTATGGATCCAATTTTTCATGATTAGTTTGTTTCATTCACCTATACTTCTCCCAGTGAAGCTAAATTCTCCCTCTTTTATTTTTTTAATAATATGTTACCGAGGTCATTTTAACCGTCAATTGTACCACAAATGGTAATCCACTTCCCTACATATGAAAGTCCATATAGAATAGTTATTGTGGGACGAGTCCCTCCGTCCCAAAAGGAGTTTTTTGCCATTATGAGAAGTATTAAGAAGTTAGCTAGTGTTGAATTATATATTTCTTTTTGTACCCCCATTAGCATGTGTTGTAACAAATTACATGATACTCTAACTTACTATAGGATACTATTGGAAATATGACACTTATTTTGGGACAGATGGAGTATTTGGGCAACGGGTAACTAATTGATGTCTATATACTGGCAGGAGCAGGCAACAACATGGGCTTGGAGATGATGATGAACATGTTCGGTGGACTTGGGGCCGGAAGTTTGGCTACTCCTACCCGATCAGATGGTTATATAGCTGCCTCTTCACTTCCACACACACACACACTTGCATTTCGGTAGCGTTTGGATTAGAATTTTTGTTCAGGAATGGGAATGAGATTTTCATTTCTCATGTCTGAATTACGTCTTTTTTCGGTCACGAGAATGGCTCTGAAATGAGAAACTCATTCCCATTCCCGTTCATTTTTTTTTTTTGGATCCAAACGCTGCTTTCTCGTATTCTTTGTACTCATTCCATTCCACCATTTCAGTGCCACCGGAACAGCTCTACGCAACCCAGCTGTCCCAGCTTCAGGAAATGGGCTTCTTCGATACGCAAGAGAACATACGAGCTCTCATGGCAACTGCCGGCAATGTCCACGCCGCAGTTGAGCGGCTGTTGGGGAACTCTGGTCAGTAGTATCTATTGTTGCATCCATCTTGATCAGCTTGGGCCCGAGTTGTACTCATGCCCGGTTCTGGGTGTGAATAAGTCTAATTATGAGCCGCATACTTGGGTGGGCCGTGCTACGATCTCTCTCTCTCTCTCTCTCTCTAGAGGTCTTGCAGGCCTTTGTGTGTTGTGCACATAATATTAGGATTTTTCATACTAATTGTGTGCCAATTCTCATGGACTTTGGACATTTGACAATTTTTGGTTCAATTTTTTGTCATTTATGAGTTATTAAAGTTTCAAAGTACTGAATTTAATTAATCATGTGTTTGTTACCTTTGTTACTTCACATTGGTGCCAATTCTCATCTTGTAGCATTCTCTATCTTGAGCTAGGGATGACATTTTGGATTGAAACCCGACCTGCATAAACGCAGGCTCGAGACTATAATTGACCAATCAATCAGATTGGGTCGGGCGAGCCTGCACTGAATATGCACATTTTTGTACTGAAAACCCGAAACTTGCATTTCCTACGGTTTGGGTTTGGCTCTTTCAACCCAAACAATTGCTACTTGTATTTTTCTTTAATTTTGCCCCTCTTGTATATTCAAGATTAAAGTGGAGCTAACCTGTTATATATCAATTATAAAATTCATTTGCTTATAAAGTGGAAACGGTTTGGATTTGAAACACACGTGCTTTTAAAACTCAACCTACATTTATGCTAAAGCTAGAGTTGACAATATTTGACTCACATTTTCCAATGGTATGTGCATAATGGATCCAACTAATGCAAATTTGCACTAATCCACATATTTGTACTAAAAACTAGAAACTTGCACTTATTATGGGCTCAGGTTTTGCATTTCCAACTTGAACAAGACAAAATTAGTAGTTGATTTGACTTAATCTTTCGAGGTCTTAAGTTCGAACTCAGTTTGTTCGCTTGATTAAAAAGTAAATACTGAAAACTGATATGTAGTTTAATAGTTTTCTTCATTTTCTTTTTAAAATATTTATGCAACATTTATACCATCCTTCTCTTTTAGTTATATAGTTATCAATTTGAACTTAAATCTGCATGCATTTAAAATCTAATTTGCATCATGTATAAAACATGCCCAATCAAATTTTGAATTGGACATAAATTTTACCCGAACCGACAACCCTCATCTCTATTGGGTTACGTTTGGGTTGATCATTTTTAATATGAACCCGATTCAAAATTTTAATTGTGAACTCTAGTTTCAAGGTGTCAAAGAACACAACTACTTTTGAGTCGTCACTAAATGGTGGATCGAGTGAGGTTAATTTTGTTTGTTTATTATATTTGGTAAACAAGATTAGACTCAAGTTGTTGTCTTGTGGTGCAATAAGGCTCATCAAAATTTGGCAAAGTAAAACTAGTTGTAACTTTTTTTATATTAAAAAAACCATAATATTATATGCAAAAGAAACCCATATCACAATTCATAACAGCTATAAGTTTACAACAAAAGCTCATTTTAAGCTTCACACTCATATGTTAGGTCTTGTTTGAGTTTCCTGCTTTAAATGTTTAGAGTTAACGATTTTTGTAAAACTAGCTTAAAGAAAATAAAATAGAGTTAAGGAGGTAATATAGATAATCCAAACAAGCTCTTAAGGTTTCAAGTTTAGAGCTAAATGACCAAACTTAAGTAACTGATCAAAAATTGATTATTGGAATATTTTGTAAACAAAGTGACAATTGGGAGCTCGTTTTAAAATAATACAAAGACATATGAAGAAAGACTTGTTTATATATGTATAAAAATGCTATTTATATGAAATATTGTACTTTGTGTGTGCGCGCGCTTGTGTAAAATGATGTTGCTATATACAAGGGGGAGTAGTTAAAATTAAGTTTATACTATAAATACCAACACATGTGTGATGTTGATTTGAATGTGCAAGATGTGCAACGCACGAGCTTTTATCTGTCAATTCGTTTTTTTTTTAATTTTTAAATAGAGTCAAATATTGAATTATGATTTTCAGATGTCGTCCATGAGAAGCAAAGAAGTAAAGGTACCAGGAGAATAGTCGTAAATAAAATAATTGAACGGAAAGGCCAACGAACCTATCAAGAGTCACAAACTGAAACCAACGAGAACCATTACTGATAAACTTGATTCAATGATAAAATCATGAATTTCTAAAACATTTTTTTAGCATATAATCCCTAAAATGAATGGAAGATTAATATGATACCATCACCTTACAATAAATTTTCAGCCCAAAGCATTCAATTTATAATTATATATTAGACATCTTGAAGCGACTTTAATTTGTCCAAATCATCAACAAAAATATTTGATATATCAAATCTTATAAATTGACACATATTTTGTACTCGAAAAATTCAAACAATATTCGAAAGGTCAAACAAATAACATTATTTTTTTTTTGTTTTCTTTTAAGTAAATATGGTAGGTATCACAAAAATTATGATATTTGTTAGAAAATTACATGGATATTAATTAGCTTGCTTGAAGACCAAAAATTCAGATTGTAACTCAAAGCCAATTTCAAATCACCCACCAGCTGTGACTAAGAAAATAGTATTGAGGTAATTGAAACTGATAATTAATTAATATAAAAGTATTTTTGTTTTCATTTCCTAAAAATATAATTTCTTTTTCTGTTTGTTGACTCATGAGTTATGTCCATGAGCTGAATTCAATATTTTTGGGTTCTCATGAATAAATGTGTTTAATTGATTAGTAATGGTTTATGTCCTAAATAATGTACACTATTATTTATAAAATAATGTGTTAATTAATGAAACACAACACATTAATTATTTTATTGTGATTCCGGTCAAATTTGCAACACATAAAATGTGTTGTATGCGTTTTGCGTCACAATTTCATTGAGTGAGCTATTATTTTACATTTTTAGTAGAAAGTTATAAAAACAATCAAAGGCGACTTAACAACCATGAGAAAACCATAGGTCAATGCTAGAATTTCTATTTGTTTATAATTTTTTTATGAACGAATCATTTAAACTTAATTTCAAACAAAAAAAATATATTTTTTTTAGCACAGCAACAAATATTAAAGTATAAGAAAAATGTAATTTATACGAACAACAATCTACAAATATATATGATACGGTCAGTTTTCTAAATTTTTGAGTATAGTGTTTGATTTATGAGACTTATTGTGCATATATCATAACACATTATTCTATATAAATATTTTATGTGAGACTTATTTGAGTAATGCTAAATGTACAAAATTTTGTACATTTTTTTTTAATAAAATGAAGTGTCAACCAAAGAGACATGATACATCAATTTCTTTATTGATGAGTTGGCCAAATTACGATGCGCCACGTGTACAATAAGTTTAATAAATCGGGCGCTCCACGCCAGAAATTCATGGGAGGGTAGTGATATCATATATATATACCAAGTTTTTATTTGTTTAAACTTAATTCTAAATGATAAAATATATCATATAAACTGTCACGTCACTTTGTACACCAAATTTGGGACATTTAGCATTTTCCGACTTATTATTACTTGGTAATTAAAATTCATCTACTACAGAAATTACTTTAAAAACATGCAGACTACAGGTCGTTTAGGTTGAAATTACTAGTTCAACCTCATTAAGTTCAGGAGGAAAGAAAAACGACAAGTCGTATTTACCATTTCTACAGTCTTTTGTTGAAAATGCTATTCGTTCCCAATGAATCAACGTACCCTTTGACTGATACAAGAAATAAGAAGAAAAAAAAATAAAACACTACAAACTGAAAAAGAAAAAAAAAAAAAAGAAAAAAAAAAAAAAAACCACAAAAAAAAAAAAAAAAAAAAAAAAAAAAACCCGCCGGTTCAAAATTACGTCCCTAACCATTCGTCACCACCACTATAAGACCCCCAAAAATGCTGTCTTAGACCTCACTTTATAATCTTCCCTTTTGCGTTATCATATCTCTGCACATTTCCCAACAACAACAATGTCTTCCTCCGGCGCCGGAAAGAACACCACCACCAACAAGGACAACCACGGCGACGAGACGCCGGCGGGAGAAAAAAACGATGGCGGCGATCAGAATCAGACAACGGTTCGGGAGGAGTCTCGGACCGAGTCTGAGACCTCTAGGCCTGCGGCCAGTGACCTTCCTGTCACTCCCCGCAGGCCTAGGGCGGGCCCTGGGGCGGCTGGAGAGAGGGGCGGGAGGACCACCCCTCGTGGTGGTGGATCAGGGAGGGGTGGTGGTAGCGACCAAGGTGGGAAGTCTAGGAGGAAGAGTGACTCCGGTGCCTCCGGGAGCCGCCCTAGGGCGGTGGTTTTTGACGGCCCGGAGAATCCTCCTCCGTGTGAGGTCTGCGGGAGGGTTTTCACCTCTTGGAAGGCCCTCTTTGGGCACATGCGCAGCCACCCCGAGCGGGCGTGGAGCGGGGAGAGGTCTCCGCCCGCTCTCCCCC
>JAYMTA010001870.1:0-18404 GCA_036897625.1 Pelargonium cotyledonis | reverse complement strand
TGATCACTTAACACTACATCTACTACCTGATTAGAATTCCCTTGTTTGCTTTCCTAATCATATAAGATGTTCTGAAAGCATACCTACTACTCTTCCGTTGGTTTCAACTATTGACTAAATCTTAATTTTCTCTACTGTCTACTATTTTATTTATTTATTTATTATTATTATGTACAAATGCATTTATAACAATAAGGTCTTATATAATACTTGGGTATATTCATTTTTAGTAAACAAGTGTGGCTGATGTTTTCCAGCCGTGTTAATATCTTTTTTAATCTTAAGTTGGTCATGAAAGTACTCTAGCTAAATGGTATTGGCAGCTGGTCAGAGACCACATGGGTTCGATAACTCTGGCCATCAAAGCCACCGTTGAAGTAGGAATAGGAAGTGACTGTATCCATGCTTCAAAAGTACACATGGTTTCCTAGTCATCACTTTGGTCTCACACTATACATGCTACTTCTGAATGACTACCTTTTCAATTTCTATTTTCTGTCTAGATAAATTTCATTTATCAATTGCAAATATGGAAGAAATGGTAGCCCAATGTCTAAGGTTCACACCATTATGGGGTATGCAAGCATGTAAATATGATTTTATATAAATAACTTCAAGATGGTGCATTATATATACTTTAAGAAGCAAATTGTTTGAAGTATATGCATAACTATGTATTGGATAGGCATTGTAGCACTTGGCTTAACATAGGAGATAACATTGAGTAGGAAGGAGTGGAGTAGGAGAATTTGAATAGAAGATCCCAAAGAGTTTTGTTGAAGGATCCATGTAGTTGACCCCAACATTGTTTACGAAATGACTTGTTTGTAGTTGTACACTTTTTGCTAATAAGTTAACAGATAGTACTTAACTTCTATTGTGATATCCGTTGCTTATGTATGTTCTCTTTCCCCTTCAAAAGATTACGTGTGGAGTCAAACTGAAAATGATTTCGTACTATTCATATTTGAGCCATCATCTTTTCCTTTCCTCCAGGCTCTTTGTGAGGAGCTGGCCAGAAAAGCTGCTGATCTGTCATGGGAGAATGAGAAGTTAAAGAGGGTAGGCACTTGTTCAAATACCAGCATGCTCCTATTATGTTTCCAACGAGTATTTTTGTATAAAGGATGAATGCTATTGGTGTGGAAATATATGGCAATTATTAATGAGTATTACCGAGAAATTTGATTATTATGATTATTCTTGTTTGTTTTTTGAAACTTTGTACTTGTAATCTTGTATAAACATCATAGTGTTGCTCATTTTGGTGATGTTTCTGCTGAGAAGGAAAAGGAGTTGGCCTTGAAGGAGTACCAGTCTTTGGAGACCACAAATAAGGACCTCAAGGCGCGGGTAAGATATGATTTATGTTGAAAAAATATCTTCAAAGAACTTTAACATGTTTGATGAACTTTTCCAATTTATAGGTAGCCAAGGCAATGAAGGCTGAGGCTGAGCAAACTGAAGGTGAGACTAGGACAAGCCAAGTTGACGTACCTACTTCTCCGCCTACAAACTGCCCGCTGGTTTTGTACAACAGCACTCCGTTTACCCCTCTTTTTTGGCCTGCCGTGATTCCATCTTCAAACACTACCCAGTCACAACACGGCCCGCAAAATCTAGCTTCTCTTCCATCAGTTGGTCCAGTGCCTGCTCTAAGTAGGCCGGACATGTCCAACAAACAAGAAAATCTTATCAATATCAATGGGTCAGGTACTCCCATGTACTTAGTCCCATGCCCTTGGTTCTTTCCCTTTCCTGATCATGGCAATGGACTGCACCCTCAACCCTTATTTTGCACAAACAATAAACAAGACGAGATTTCTTCGAGTAACCAAAACAGTGTTTCTGCTTCTTCAAAAAATGTTGTAACTTTAGAAATAAATAGCATACACAGGACAGAAGATTCTGGCTCAATAGAAGGCAGGACTATAAATGATCTTAACGAGACGTTTGCTGGGTTTTCTAAGGATGGAGGTGGTCACAATAAGGCAGCTAACTCTAAAGAAACGTTTCTTTCACTTGCACCTGCTTCATGTAGTTTGGTTCGACCTGCATTTAATGACAGGCACACAGATAGTCTCCAACGAGATTTCACTGTGAAGGTTGACGTTATTTCTTCAAAAGCTAATCAAAATGTAAGTTCTTTGCCGGAACAGAATCAAGAACAAGACATGTATCCTGGTAGGAAATTAATGGATGCAGTTGCTGCAGCAGAGGCGAGGAAGAGGAGAAAGTACCTTACCAAGCTAAAGAACCTCCACGGTCGGCAATGCCAAATGCATTGTTGAGTTAACAATTATTTTTCTGCATTGGTTTTCTCACGAGCTCAATTTTGGATTTGAAGTCCTCGGAAACCTTGAGGAATCGCCAGGAAAGAACAAAGACCAGATTGTAATTCAAGTATGTGACTTTCTAAATTTATATTAGTTCTCGGTGGAAGGTGGCTGGAAATTTTTGTAGCCTCTTTTTGACCTCCTTTACAATTAGAAACAACTCTGATGTATTAGTCCTCGAGTTGACGAATCATTGTTTTACTTATGAAGTGATCCACTCTGCTTCTTCTAAACTAGAAATGAACATCTAAAAGCAGAGTTGAGATCTAAGAATAGAAATTTGTCTTATGTTTTGGTACTTTCCTGTCAACTTTATGCTATCCTAATGTTGCAGTTATGCTTTATGGTCAATGTGCTCTTAAGAGTTCATTCATTTTGGTCTATCTCTGCTTCTGATTCTAGCATACACGGCTCCAGGAAAGAAACTGGTTATTCTATTTGCAGTATTGTTACTTACATTGTTTTCTGCAGCCCGGGGCTCGCCAATTTGTTGGGTGAGTTACCGAAACGAAAGTACTGTTACTTCTAGCTGTATACTTGACTATACCTAATGAGAAGCTTCCCTATAGACAACAATTGGGCTTCTGACAGTATGCTTGGAGTCGGTCCACTCCAGCGTGGCTGTCACTACTTGAGTCCTGTTATGGTCTGCTCTACCTTTCACCTTCACCTTGAAAGATTGCCTCTGGTTCGGGTGATCGAATTCCAGAGTATGTGGGATGACTTGAATTGAGAGATCCTTCGGCGACTTCACTTTTGCCTTGTAGACAGACTTCCCGTCTCCCACGTTAGTAACAGTCCGGTAAAACACTGCTGAAATGGCAGAATCTGATCGCCCAAGATTGATGTGCATGGAAGGGTAGTTGAGTCCGTCAAGACCCAGCGCCGATTTAAATCCGGAGCAGTTGTATTTCTTCTTTCCTCCCAATAGTAGGCCTATGGTGGTGCTGTTGTAGCCTTGAGTGCATAGAAAACGAAGGTAGTAGCTCATTCTCAGGCCGTAGACAAGACCTGGATCGATAGCAGCAGTTGGGTTAATCTGTCCTGATCCCGAGCCCAGCTCTGCACCCGTTTCTTGGATTTTCATGGGAGTGGCTGAACCAAGAAAGTGAATGTTGGTCAAACTAATTTGAGAAGTGAAAATGAGTCCCGTGAATCGTACCTGTAGTCATGAGAGCCGATTTAATGGCAGATGGCGACCAGTCTGGATGGAAAGACTTGACATAAACCGCTGCAGCTGTGGCGTGTGGGCAAGCCATGGATGTTCCCGACATTATGTTGTATGTTGTGAATCGCTTGTCCCTCGAGGACCCAGTTATGCTATTCAGTTTCGAATATGCAGCTAATATGTTGAGTCCTGGTGCTGCAACATCAGGCTGGAAAACGAAGAGTATCAGTAACTTTCTTAGTGAATTTTCTTGCTTAGAGTACATACGTACCTTGAGGATGTTGGGGGTGATTTTTTGAGGACCTCTAGAGGAGAAAGAGGCAATGAAAGGAGCAGTCATTTTTGCAGTTGTGGTTCTGAAGATTACAGCAGTTGGGTTCCTGCAAATGGCTCATTACAATGATCAAATGTTGAATTGGATGGATCATTAGCAAATGAATAAAACAAACAAAAAAAAAGATGGTTACTTGGTGGAGTTAATGTATTTGGAAATGGAGGTGCCATCTCTGAAGGTGACAATGGAGGCTGGAATGAGAGTGGTGGTTGCAGTATCAGAGTGTTGGAATGTTGACATGATGGTCCCAACACCTCCCAGAAGATTGATGGTGCTGTCCTGGCTTGAAGAACCAAGACAGTACACTACTTTTCCCTTTACTTTATGCCCAAGACTCCCATACTCACAAGCACTGCACAATTCAGTTAGTTTATCATATTCTGGAGTCGTTAAAAAATCAAGCCAAAATAGCTCTTGGGGTTCTAATCGAATCGGTCAAATCAATTTTTTTGGGCTTTAAATTGTGGTGTTGTTGAGACGTACCTGGCGTTTCCAGAGCTGCCATTTTTGGATGCTTGAGCTCCACTAATTAGAGGGTATGCTTGTTTCTTAGGCGAAAATGTATTGATAGACATTCCCTAACAACAATAGTCCAATGCATTAATCTAAATCGTCCACCTTATATTTTCATCATAAAAAGATGCTTAATCAATTTGTGTGTGCGCACGATCGTGTTAAAAATGAACTTTATATTGCACGATTCGAACGAACACGACATGTATAACACACTATAACTAAATGAGCTATATTGACACGATACAATTGACGCAAACACGATATAACATATTTTTCACAGTAAAACTTACTTGTTTGACACGATATTAACCGACACATTTGACACGTTATTAAGAATGATTTACAATCATCGCATGAAGTGAGCGCGTTGAATGTGTTGCAATGCGACTGATATTTAATTGGGCATGCGTGTGTTGGGGGTCCAACGTGAGCATGACCCACTACTAAACATGTTGGGTTCTTCATTACGAAAACGACATAATGATGAAATATGAGGTTAAACACACCAATTTCACGTCGCGTGTAATGTTACCATGCTAATTGTCAGTTCTAAACGTAACTTCAATGAAAAGTTATCAAAATGTTTCCTTTTTACCTATCAAGACTTGATAGACCAATGTGCTCCCCAACACACAAAGTAGTACTAAAAATATGTGTAGAGAGATCAAGACTTACATAAGCCTTCTTGCCATTTCCAAACCTAACTTGCGTCACAAACTTCCTGTCAATACTAGAAGCCCCAACGGTCAAAATCCAAGGCGAAACATTTTCGACGCTGGAATCGTCAGGTCCAGCGTTCCCCGCCGAGCAAGCCGTCAAGATTCCTCTTTTCAAGGCGTGGAAAGATCCAATGGAGATGACGTCAACAAAGAAATGCCGGGAAGGCCCTCCGACCGAAACCGAAATTACATCAACGCCATCGGCAATGGCTTCATCAAAACCGGCCAATAGGTCCACGTCACTGCAGCCTACTCCCCAGCACACTTTGTAGGCTGCCACACGCGCCCCGGGCACGCCTCCGCGGGCCGTGCCGTGGGCGATGCCGTACAGGCTTGCGCCTTTTACGGGCACTCCGGCGGCGGTGGAGGCTGTGTGGGTGCCGTGGCCGTCCACGTCCGCAGGAGATTTGTCCGCGTCGTCCGGATCTTTCTTGTCCAGTTTGAAGGCTTTTGCTCCTATAACCTTACTGCACATTTTAGAATATATATTAACATGAATGAGTACTTGGTATATATGTATATATTTTTTATCCGTCTCGAACTAAATGTTGTCCAATGAATTGATTCTAATTAATTATATATTTTTTAGTCCGAAAAGGATTGAATATCCACTTTGAAGCAACAAGAAATGCTACCAAACATGCTTTAGTTTGAGATGTAGCTAGAGACTAATTTGTTGCTTCATGATTACGAATCACATATTTGATGTGTTTGAATTAATGAATGTCATGTTGTTATTGTTTTGTCTAATGTTTGTCGTGCCCTAATTAATAATATATGTGCATGCGTGTGCGTAAAATGTAAAGGAGGTGGAGGAAGAGAAATAGAGACTTGTTACAGCCAGTGAAGTTGACGGCTTTGGCACATGAACCCTTCCATTTACTTGGAGGAGCTCCAAAACCTTTATCATTGAAACTTGGTGCATCTACATATATTCCTACATAAAAAAGCACACATCATTCTATTATTAGAGAATAAAATAGAGCAAAAAGTTGTTGCGGAGAAAATAGATTCAGACGGACGTTTCATGATTTGTTGGAGTGAGTATGCATGTTAAATCGTAAGATAATATCTCTTTGTTCTTTCGATGAGTCTCAGCTCATAACTTTCTGATTGAGAATTATTTTTTCTTATATAGAGTAAAAAGTAACATGCGACTAAAGAGCTATTGATTGAGTTTAGACATGTAAAATAATCCGGACGGGTGTTTTACACTCACTAAGTCATTAAAACGAGTATGAGTGTTAAATATTGAAGTGAAATCTTGTTGAAAGCTCAACTCATACTCTTTGGCATGACACAAGGAAAATTGATTCGGGTGGGACCTCTATGTCAATAAATTTATTGAGTCATATCTGAATGTTAAATCGTAAAGTGACATATTCTCATTGGTTTAACTGAGTCTCAACCCATAACTCTTTGAGCTGACACTCAACCAAAGAATAATATAAATGTTGAATAGTAGATATTAAATTTCAATCCATAACTTTATTATTATTATTATTTTGAATTTTTTTTTTTTGAAATATTGTCGAACATACCTGTATCTAACATCCCAATGATGAGATCACTCTCAGCATTGGGTTTTCTTTTGGGTGTTTGGAGATGATGATGATGATGAGAATCAATATGAGGCATTCCTAGAAAAGACCATGATCTTGTTGTGTGAAGCTCCCTAGTGGTGCTCTCAAATACTGATACTACATTCTCTTTATCTGCAAATTTAAACACTCAATTCATTAATTAGTGCTAATAATCAAGCAGCACAATTAATTAACAACAAAAACTACCCATTAATCTAGTGGCTTCATGGGGCATTAGCCTGGCTGCAAAAGCATTAAAGCTCTTTCCATAACTGTGTATTTTGGATTCTCTGGCTACTCTCTCACTGAAGTTATGGAAGAAAATTAGATAATTAATTATCAATAAACCAAATTAATGAAAAGATTAATTAATCACTCACTCTCCAATTGCAGACAAAAGCAGATTGTGGTGATCATCCAAAACAGAGCTTGAGGGTTTGGATTCTGACAACTCTCCCATGTACACAATGTATGTCTATTTTACATAAATATTGTTCATCATCACAAACACCATTAATTAATTAATCAATTAACATGCAATTAATGAATAATCAAAACACATATATAAAAAAAGTACCTTTCTTTGATGATCATTTGAGGCATGAGTCAATGAAGCTGCAAAGCAGAGACTCAAGAGAATCAATAGCAGATTTTGAGACATGACAGTATTGATCATGTATTAATTTGGATTTTTTTTTTGGTTTATTATTATTATTATTATTTTTTTTTTTTGGTTGTTGTGGTTGGATGGAACTAGAAATTCTAATTGTTTGTCTCAAGTGAAGACATAGTGACATATATGTATAGACAGAAAAATAGGAAAATGAAAGAAAAAATGTGTGTGCGTGTGAGTTTGAGAGCGGAGGAAAAACAGAGTGACACGGCGTGCTCTTCTCTCCACAAAATGCGTTCAACGAAAACGAAACAACAGAGTAGTGAGGATTTTGATGAGCTTTTAGTGGCAATAAATTTGGATCATCAATCACTAAACTGAACTTACTAGATTTTTGGCAATACAATTGCTCGCTGCACTCTCTGAAAATTGGTTATATTATATGAGCTGTTAAATTTGGCAGTTATTATAAATTTTTGTAGAGATTATTGAGCAGTTTTGTTTGGTATTAGTCCTTTTAGTTAGAGTGCTGTTAGTTAGAGTATGAGTTTTTCCTATGAAAATTGGTGCAACCACTTGGGGTCGTGTGGTTGTTGAGCTTGATGCTCAGGAGGTGGTTTCGAAGTTACGGGTTTCTCAATCCGGTTCGAGCCATGTAGGCCTCCATATTGATGATTGTATCGAGTTATCATGGTTGTTTGCAAAGGTTGTTTGTCGTTTTATTCCTAAATCTGCGAATGGTGTTGTTCATGCTCTAGCTATGCATGCTAATTCCATGTCAGGTCCAGTTAGTTGGGATGGGATGCCCTCCCGGTTGACGCGTGTAATGCTTTGTGTTTGGATGCTATGCTTTAATATTATGATGGTTACCTCCAAATATATATATATATCCCATTGGTTTTATTCTACAAGTTAATATCTGCTTGTCCGGAATCGGTTGATAGAGTGTAGCACAAATTCGACTCAAAAGATTTTATACACATTTAAGTCAAAATTGTCAACTCTATCTCAAGATGCTGAAGGCTTAGGTGAAAAGTGGAGTTGAGCTTAAAGATTGGGCCCATTAACAAAGAGGCAAAATAGCATCTATAAAAATGCCAAAGAACGCATGAGGACATCGGAAGATTTTGTATGACAAAACGTTAATAAGATTGATCTTAAAACTATATTGCCAGTACAATGTGTTTGCTTGTTTATCGATATGACCCAGCTTTACCTGGTTGTTAATATCTTGCATAACAAGTTACATACACTGAATAAATAGAGACCCAAGAAAATAACAACACTAGCAAAGCAAAGCTATGATAATCAAAGCGGAGCATTTCATGGCTTCCAATTCGCTTTCTTAGCAGCAGCATTGGCCATGGCAATCTCTCTGCATCTTACAACTCCAGCTGCTCCGCCAAAGCACAACCATCTCTCGCTGCCCTCGTTCATGTTCCATCTCACTCTGTGCATTGCCACAGCTTTGGGGGGGAAAGCATCAAAGTCCTTTCCAGAAGCTTCCCATGGTCCATCTTCTTCATTTGCCGGCTCTTCATCTCCTCGGCAAACCAATGCTTCATCATCTTCTGGCCTTCTCTTACTCTTGGATTTTGAAGTTTTTTTCCTCTTTCTAGCTGCTGTTGTTTCCTCGTATCTGGCTGTTGTACTGGGATCACCTCTACAGCAAAGTGCTACAAACAGACGGGATGGTGAATTTGCTGATAAAATTTGCTTCAAAACCGAATAAAGAAACAAAAGAATGCCAGCATAAAACTTGGTCAAATCTCATGAACATGAATCTCATAGCAACCCGATTTTAAGCATGTCCTTGGTATGAATCCCACGTCAAAAAATTATCATGTACTAAAGGACTGCTTAAGTCCATGGGTTCTCTCATCTATCGTACTAGTCTCTTGGGTTGAGCTCTTCTATTGGACTTAAGTTGTTCCATTTGTACTTTCTTGAGAACCCACCAAAGTGGAAGGGGCGACCTTGATGGATCAGCGTGAGCCAATAGTAGGCCTCCAAGAGTGGGCCCTGCCGCAGATGTCGGCTTTAAAGCGAGGTGCAACAATATGAATCCCTCATCGGATAAAAGTCCATGGGTCCTGCCACCTACCAGACTATTCTTTTGAGTAGATCTCTCCTATTGGGCTTAACTTGTTCCCATATTGGATAAAAGTCCATGGAGTCTCCCACCTATCAACTAGTCTTTTGAGTTGGTCTCTCCCACCTATCAGACTAGTCTTTTGAGTTGGGATCTCCTATTGAGCTTAACTTATTCCAAGCTCATAGGAATGACTCAGTGGTTCAAGATACACATACGAGATCGTGAGTTTGAGTCTCATTGAATGGGGGAGGGTTATGATAAAAGGGCAGCCCATCTGGCTAATTTTTTGGGGTGTGGCAATAAATGGACGGGGAAAGATTATAAGGCGTGCCCTAGATGCAACGTGATACAATAAAATGTATGGAAGGATTTTGTCAAAACTCACCGAGATTTTGATTGCCTGAAGTTTGCTCTTTTCCCTTACTATCACCTGATTCATTGAGGGATGTCTTCAATTGTAAAGGAGTATATGGCATGGGAGTGTTGATTATAAGAGCAGATTTCTCCTCAGTTACTGATCCACAAAGAAAGCGTGTGGCACGATATCGTGAAGACCCTTTCTCTACAGCTTTGGTTGTAAGCTGATTATAAAGAGAACGGGTCAGGCAAAAAGCACACAAAAGGAATGTTATTGCGTATGTGCAGCTATAGCAAGTTAGCTGGTAAGGAAACTTGGACGCTGTCCCAATTTTCATTTTTTAGCTCATCTAATAAAATTGAAAATGCAAAAGCACTCAATGGGTCACAAATCTCTCACTGGAAATAAAATAATAATTCATGAAAATAAATAGAGAACGAAATTATAGAGACCGGTGAAATAAAAGGAAAGCCAAGTTCACCTGAAAACAGGCAACAGTACCATCTTCACTGCAATATGCAACCATGCCTATGATACCATCATTTAATTAGTAGATGACTGAATATGATAAAATCAACCATGTAAAAAGCATTATGAAAATTTCTATAATATCTGGATCGGGTTGATTGTATAAACAATTTCTCTTCAAAGTTTCATCAATTATCCCACAATGAAACGCCAAGCAAAATACCGGGTATGTAAAAGGAGTCAGAGTCACCCTAGCATCGCTCACCAGTTAATAAGAAAAATAAGAGAAATCAGTCATGAGACACTGATGTCAACACTTATAATTTAACACATAGGTAGTGCTTGGATTAGAATTCTTTTTCAGGAATGAGAATTAAGAAAGAGAATGGGGATGCGATTTTCATTCTCAATACTTGGATTCAGACTTTTTGTTCATGAAAATGACTTTGGAAATGGGAATGTGATTCTTGATTCCCATTCCAAAAAAATGAATCCAAAGTCCAAACGCTACTATAGTGATAAGAACAGACAACAGAGAATGAAAAAATAAAAATTAAAGAGAGAATTTTGAGCACCCAAAACCTGGTACTTTCATCAGTTCATGACAAACACAGGCAGTATAAACAGGATACTGATCATATCAAATATAATAAGCATGGTATAGTCGAAAAAACTACCAGTTAGTCGTGACACTTGGACACTCCAAATAGCAAATGATGAATCATTGTAAGTGTGAAGCCCTGGATGTTTTGTACCACCGGAAGAATCTCCGGTCACAGGGCCATCATATGCAGAAGTCACTAAGCTAAGGAATCTAAGTGCTCCATCATCGAAGGATAAAATAACACATCTGAAACAAACAATAAACACCTCAATGGTAAGATTAATCAAACAACAGTACTAGCTTACCAGGAAACTAGGGATTGCGAAACCAGTAAGATAGTAGTGGACTACCAGTACCTTGAATCTATAAGCCAATCCATGCTATATATAACCTTTGGCACCGGGTGGAAATCCCACAATGGACGATATGGATCACTGCAAACAGAAAGTAAATCAAAAGCTCTTAACTTAGACAGGAAATTATCTCAGTGCTAAGTTAGCAGACTAATTACTTGAATACAGAATACATATTGCTATCCATCTAGTTCTTGCTAATATTCCATTATGAAATATCTATTCATGGAAATGAAGGAAACTATGTGTAAAAGACAAACTCCACTAATATCTCAAGCCAATAGTTGAAGGCCCAATTATTATTTTACTCTTAACACGCCTCCTGTTTGAGCTAGTCCATGCACAAGACTTTCCTTTTGCCTTATGCTTACCATGTAGAGGGTCAACTCAACTAACATCTCAAACTATGGTGTACTCTTTTTCGTATTTTCCCTCTCAGGAAGCACTTGGAATAAAATTACTTTGCTGATCAAGGAAACTAAAAACTCAAGCTAATAGTTGAAGACCCAATTATTATTTTCTACTCTTAACACTATGTGAGATTATTCTGCACTACAAGTATAACTGTTAAACCAAATAAAAGTAAATTTCAATTTCGTTGAACATTGTCACTAAATGTGCAAATAGAGGATACTGGTTTTGACTTTTCCATGGCCATCAAACTTCCAGTTAGCATTATCAACACTGTAAGACATTCTTTCTTGATGTTCATACAAACACCAACGATGAAACAACTATGACATGTGTAAGACAAGGTACCTGGAGGCGAATAGGAAGAGAAAAATAGAATTATACTCACCGTATATCCCAAAATTTTAAGCCACCATGTCCACCTGTGGCTATTATATTTGCACTCTCTTGATCACTGAATACCATAGAGAAAAGATGTTATATATATTAGTTAACTAAACAAATAACTTTGCCAAGCAGTGCATAATAAATTGCGATCCATGTCCGGCAAAAAAGAATGGTTGCAAAACTTGCATTGCAACCATGTTCCAATGTTTAGAGGATATATTTTGCCTGTAGAGGGCATTCGGGCACCTTCCACATACAACTTTCTAAACTGTTGAGATATTTAGAATCCCATAATATATGGGATTAGTTTATGTATGACTTATTTTGAATCAATCAATTAAATCCATAGATCAAATCTTAAAATTGACCTAGGCTATTTCCTTTTCTGTTTCATAGTCAGCTCTAGTAGTGCCCTATTTAAAAGGCTTCTATTTTACATCAATATTTGCAGTGGCATTTCATATTCTCTACAAAACCATCTACAAGATAAATACTTTCTGGTGTTTTGCAACACACCTCTGCAATCTAACAGCAATGATTTTGATCCCATTAACGAAGTCCTTAATGTTGGATTTGATGGATTGATCAAAAGGTTATTAACTCTCCAACCTACATCTCAGTGAAAAAATGATCATCAATAATATCTATCGTCCAAAATAATAGAAAAGGTCACACACTTCTTTTCTTTCATCAAAACTTAATATTCATGGAGTTGAGATAGGCAAGGTTAATTATGCTTTGAAACCCTAAGGCTGGGATCTCTACAGAGTGAATATTGTTGAGTGAAAAGATGAGAAAGAAAAGAAATATCTTGGGGGGAAAGAAATTAACAGATCTAAGCATAAGAAGAGAGGACAATGAAAGAATTTGTTGGATCCATACTCCATTTGATGATGGAGATATAAATATAATCAAATGCAACCAAAGTTTGGGTTATCACTACCAAGAGATTTTTTTAACACTCTTGAAGATGTCGTATCATTGCGGATCATAGGGGAAAAAATTGTGGGTAAAGCATCACCATCACCAAATCACCGACCAAAACTGATGAGGAGCAAAATGACAAGAAAAGGACCAAAGAGCCTCTCAATACACCTACCCTTCTGCTGGGGCCCAGGCCACTGCCCTTATAGGAACTGTATCTGCACTAAAATGAAGGAAAGGCCTCGCATCTGCAATCAAGTATAAAAAAAGATGTCAAAATTAATCTACTCCCTTCCAACATCTCTTTCTCTTCCATGAACCATGCACTGACAGTACTAAAGAGAGAAATGAAAGTAAGAGTATTACCATTACCTTCACACACACCAGTGGTAGAGAACTTCCACAAAGCAACCTAATGTAATATAATTGACTTAGCGAGTTAATTCTAACATATAGAAATTCAAAGTTGGAATATGCTGAGCCATTCCGAATTTACCGTTCCATCATGGCATCCAGCCAGTAAGACATCATGAGGAGACAAAGTTGACCACTCCACTGATAAAGGGATGCTGTAAAACAAAGCAGTAAACACCAAATAAGCAATTATTGAAAAACAGGAATGGCACAAGTAAAATTATCAAAGACGGCGGTGGCCAGCTGAGAAGAACTATGTTGTGGGTAATTTGCTGTAGGGATGTCTTGGAGTTTTACCTAGGCTAGGACAGATAAAATGATTGGCACCTAAGAGACAAGGCATTCTTTTGGGTTCACTAGATTTCACTTATATATTGCAGATCTATCCAACAAACAGTCCTCAATACACAAATGCACCCATCGTGCCCTACCCCCTCCTCCGAGAAAAAAAGTATCATCACCATCTCCACTCAAATTCAAGCACATGTATCCAAGACATTTACCCCGGCCAAAAAAATCTATACCATATATGTAAACTCTTTGCGCTACATAAACAGTGACAAAGGAATACATCTTGGCTATGTCAATAAAATTTAACATATTAATCAAAATAGTCATGTGCAGCTAACTGTGCAAACATATATACAAAGTGCTAGTAAAACAAAACAACAACAACCAAGCCATTTCCCAAACGAACGAAACAAAATAACAAATTTAAAAATAAAATGCCACCAGACAAAAATGCAAGTGTTTACAACTTACCTCTGCATGCCCCCAGATCTCAACTTTGAGCATCTGAAAACTGGCTTCAGTTTTACAAAGCGGGGATCAGTACCCTCCCATTGCGAAGAAGAATAAAAGGCTTTAATTGTGCGAGGAAGTGGGACCTCCCAACTGCATTCCATTATGAGATTATGTCAACATTAGCAACAAAAAAATGCTATTGATAGTAGATAGTAACAAAGAGGCACAAAGTGTACATAGAATTAACTATTGTGTGGAGCAGTAGGTGATCTAAAAATAGTACAAATGAGACAAATGAGTGTAGTGTACTCCACAAACTTATTCTATATACAATAAGTACAGGAAGATGTGCAAAATTTGAACAGATGCATTTAAGATAGATATCTAAGAAAGCAACTGACTTAGATATCTTACACTTCCAAAGATCCATTTCCTAGCAAGACGGCAAGATAGCCCATCCGATACTTGCATTCACAATCACATAGATTAGAAGGCCTCCATTTCACATCCCATGCAACTTTCCCATTATGAGCTAGGCATAATACTAGTTTTGGCAATGCAGCATCCTTTGTAATACAACTACTAGCCAAACTTATATCTTCAGAACTCTTATTTGAAAGAATAGTACATGCCGCAGGATCCTCCTCTTCATTAGCATTTTCTTCCTTAAGATTCATAACGGGAGATTCAATGCCCTCACTTTGTGTCAAAAGTGGAAGCAACAAGCCATTACCATGGATCTGTGCTTTTGCTGTACTTCTAAATTTCTTCCGTACATAAGTTTTAAGAGTTGAATTGCAGGCAGCCTCAATCTTGCTTTGACCTTTGAGTTTTATATCATGGTTTACTGATACAACACCTTCATTTTCATTCCCAGTGTCCTCTATGGCAAGCAATTCAGAGTGATCTGCTTGGATTTGGATGGCAGTAGCTTGATCAAATTGATCATTGCTATCAACATTATCCACAGATTCATTCAATGACTTCTTGATAAGTATGTCTGGCTTATTTGGTTCTATTAATTTATTCTCCGTGACTTCTTTACTCACAAATCGCTGTTTTGGGTTTCCTGTTGGTAGAGGCACCTCAGCCTCATTTATACACACATCTGAAGAGCCACTTGTGGGTTGCAGTTCTTCCAATTGATTATTGAAAATCATATCATCCACAGATTCATTTACTTGCTTCTCTCTAGGCCTCCCTCTTGGTTTCCTTGGCTCCATAAATTTGTTATTCATGACTTTCGTACTCATATGTCCCCGCGGACTTTCTGTTGGAGGCACCTCAGGCTTGTTTGTACAGACATCTGAAGATTCACTTAGTGGCTGCAGTACTACCAATTGGTTATTGGAACCGATATCATCCACATATTCATTTATTTGCTTCTTTCTAGGCCGTCCTCTTGGTTCCTTTTGTTCATTTAACTTCTTCTTCATGAGTTCTTTACTCAATGGTGAAAGCATCTCTGTTACATTTACAGAGATATTCAAAGAATCACTCATTGGTTGTAACACTGCCAATTGGTTGTCAGAATACACATCATCTGTAGACCCACATGTTTGCTTCCTTGGTCTCCCTCTGGATTTCTTCGGTTTTTCAGGTGCAAGAGGCACCTCATCTTCATTAACAGAAACATTTAGAACACACCATATCTGCACAATACCTCTGCCAATTAGTGGGGCTCCCATCTTGTGATATGAAGAATCGGGAGGATGAGCAGCAACAGCAATGAACTGAAAAGTCAGAACAAAAGAGACCATTACTAATGAATTGTCACAAAATTCTACTTTCAAATATGAACATGCAAGTTCAAACGTCATAGTAGAGCACTTCCATTTAAAGATGAAATCTAGTACTTACTTTATGCCAAATAAATATTTGAAAAACATAACTTTGCATTCGTGTGGTACTATTTAATAATATTATAAAATTTGTAAAAATAATCCTAAAAACATAGGCTGCCAGCTAGAAAAGTTCAAAGATGCATGAAGGTTAAATTTTCAAAACGCAAAGGAGATAGCTCTAGAAAATACAATACCTCACATTTGACATGATTGTCAGACCTTACACGAACTCTGGGACACCAATCCAATGCCCAAACAGGCCCTCCCGTGCACAACACAAAGTCTTTGCTGCAAAAGATCGTGAGAGACATTTGAAAACATATATATCAAAGAAATTGATGAGAATACACTACTATTGTGATTTAGAAGAGAGTTTAAATGTGGTGGGTTTCTAATATATCCAAACACTTGAGCAATCTGCAAGAACATATTTTGCTACAAGAAAAGGGGGTAGGGGTATACCATTCATCTATTACGGTTATGACCACGCAGCATAATATGCCTAAGCAGTGACACATAAATTTTTTTTAAAATTATTAAAATGTGTTCAAACAAGTGCAAGGCGGTTGCACATATAATTAATTAACAATCAACGCACAACAGAAAGGAAAGCAAGCTTCAATAAACTAAACAAATCAAACTATTTTTCTATTAGGATTCCAGAGCAACTACCATTTGTGGGTTTATGTTTACTATGCACTATGCATCCTACCATTTTCACATACTACTGATCAATGAGTAAGTCAACCTAATCATGTCAAATTTGTTGACATTCCAAAAATAAATAAAAACATGGCCAGAAATCTGAACACATATCACTTGAAACTAAATTTAATGAAAATACCTGGATTCTAGAGGTGTGGTGCTCCCATATTGTTCTTTCTGCACCAATACGCAAACCAACATTGAAAAAGAAAAATGCTAATAAATTCAAAATACAATTATGTCTGCTAGTCCACAAATGATATACAATTATATCTGAGTTATGCATATTTTGTACATGAAGAAATGAAGAAACTAGAAAGTGAGGATAAAATAAAAATATGAGCAAATAATAAATAACTTTCAAGTTCAAAAGATATCCACTCAGTGCATACCTTAGGAACGGCTGCAGATGAAAACTGAGGTAAGTTTATGTTGCTGAAAACATCACTTTCCTGAGCGCTATCTGCTTCATACGCAAATCTAACAACTTTGGGTTTGTAATTGAAATGCCTCCATTCTCTGAACAAATTCATTACACCAAATCACATGGGAAGCTGTTCATTTTACTCATTTCTGAATACACTCACAAAGTTCAATACCATAAAAGTTTCTCTAATTTTTTTTTTTTGCAAACTAACTTTAATTTCAATAAATTACATGAATTCTAGCTTGACACAAATAAAACAGTTTAACTCAAGGCTCTACTCCAAGAAAAAACACAAAGCTTCAATAACTCACTCGGAACATTATTTGAAAGATCATGTGGATATATTACAGCTGGATGAGTTATTGCATACTGAATTAAGTATGTTATACGAAATTTGCCACTTAAGAGCAGCTCGGTCTTGGCACATTAAGAAACTAGTTCAATTAGATGTATTCAACTGTTATTAATGATCAATAATAGAAGTTGAGCCGTGAGCAACAGGGAAGCAGCGAAACTAAAACAATTCATTTAAAACTCAGTACAGTATATATGACAATTACATAACCCAAACTAAGACATTGAACATTAAAAACATATACCTCAAAAAAGTGACTGTGGAGGATAAGCGCATAACCTCACTGTCTTGAGTGAGGTCACTCTCTGACTCTCCACAGAGCCTCCCAACAGCGTCCATTGCCCTAAAATAATTCTCAACACAATAATCAAACAATGAAACCCTAATCCCTGAGCAATTGCTGTCCTCATCAGGAGGGCTGCTCAAGATCACTTCCTCCGCGGCTGCACCAGATTTTCTCTTGGCCCTCATCCTCTCTATAACTTGAAGTAGTGTTTCTGTAACAAAAACTTTCAATTTTCCAGGTAAACAAACAAGAAATCAAGGCATAGTTGGTGGTGGATTGACTGATTCGGGTTCAAATTATCAAACCCACGACTGAATCGAGACTGGATTTGCAGTGAATGAGTGCTTAAACTGTATGGGAGTGATTATGATGAATACGAAAACCCTAAATCGAAAGAGAATTTGAATTTACAGAGAAATTTGGATACAGAAAGAGCAAAACCAAATCGTTTTGTGATAGTATTCTGATTGAGAAGCAGTTGAAAGCTAATGTTGAGGTGCACAGAGACTGGGCTAGGAAGATGAAACAGCCACCCAAGTGTTTGAATTGGAGCTCTTCTCCTACTCGGTTCCCTTTCTAACTGAAAAACCCCAGTAGCGCGCCAAAACGGGGGACAATTTAGTCATTTTCTTACTTCATCGTTATTTTCCAGTGTAATTACTAGATAGCCCTTTAGAACCGATTTTTTTTTTTTTTTTTTTTTAACGAAAACCATTTTTTATTAAGGGGTCGTTTGATATCCCGATTCTAAAAGGGAAAG